>JAODPA010066900.1:0-10754 GCA_025585075.1 Nepenthes mirabilis
TGTATCCTTCCCCCACATAGAGAAGAGAGTTTAGAAGATTGAGTAGCACGTATTCAAGGGAGGCACCAACAGACACTCCATGAATCTGAGGAGATCATCGTTCACAATGAATATTTGGACGCAACTACTCCCTCACAAATTCAATATGCTCGCCCTGGAACCCTAAGATGGGAGTCCTAATTTGATGGAACATTTGAATCATTCTCGTATCCTACTGAATTTCTAGGGTCTGAACGAAACCAATATGTGCCTGTGCTTCCCTTTGATACTCAAGAGAGATGCCCAAATTTGATTTTACCACCTGCAATCAAAGTTGACCTGAACGTTCTAGAAGTTGGCTAACAACTCCCTATCACAATTTGCCTCCAACTGAAGGGAGGAAAAGCAATATTGGTACTTTGTTGGCATCAAGCAAGGGCTGAGCAAATAAAGCACATCCTGGCCTGATTTACCGCTAAGGCCCGACAAATACCTAGTTTCACTGATGAGGTAAAACTGAATGCCTTCATATCGATTTTAGAGCTAGAAAATTTCTTCATGCATCTGCCCCATCAAGACCCTATGACCTTTTGGGAGGTTAAAACCATCGCTTGCGCTTACATAGCCGCCAACGAGGCCAATGAAATGAAGCAATGACCAGACCATTTCCGTTAAGGGCCGAAAAATTGAAGAAAAAGGATGGAGACCATGTCGATTTCAAAGACCCCAGGAAGCAGCCCGAGATGGAGTCGAGTATTCGAAGAAAATTTAGACCTATAAACCTTATCCATTTGAAATACTCCTGAATCAATATCCTTATACAGATCCAGGATAAAAAAATTCTAAAGTGGCCAAAGCCATCCAAGAACTCAGAGGGAGAAAACGAGTCAAAACCATCAATTTTCGGATCACAACACGGAAAACTACCAAACTCTATAGAATGAGATTGAGAACCTAATCCGAAAGAGACACCTCACCAAATTCCTATGAAATTCTTGATAGGCCCCCGATAGGACAGACGATGGCAAGCTAGAGTAGTAGCAGTCGAGCAACCGAATTGCGATTGGGGTAGTCAGCATAGTGACAACGAGACCACACAATAGCAATACCTAGGACCGCCTAGAGAAGGCTTCCAGCAGCAAGAAATCAATGGTAGTAGTTAGGGGTGATATCATTAGTTTTAGCAACGATGATATGTCACATGTAATAACTCCCCATTCTGACCCTCAACTTGTATCTGCGCTCGTTTTGAACGGTACGATTAATTATCAATTGAAATGAGTCTTTATTGACAATAATAGTTTTTAAAATTTACTCTACCTCGATGTATATTTTAAGTTAGGACTAAAGAAGAGTCCTCTACAGGCTGGACAATGAGCCGACACCAATTCAGAGGGCCATTTAGCTAAAAGTTACACTGGGGCTTACCCTAAGACGGTCTCTCGAATGCTTACATTTCTGGTGGTAGACTTCCCCTCGATTTACAACGTCATCCTAGGATGACCCTACCCAGTCGCATTTGGGGAAGTAATGTCTATGCCACATCCAAAGATAAAATTTTCGACAATGTACGGTATCGATGAGATCTTGAGCAACTAAGTGACCGGCCGAACGTGTTATTTGTCCCAAGTTGCTTAGGTGACCCCAATCAGCCAATTGAGGACTTTGACCTCCAGGATAAAATGACCCTGCTATAAGCCTAGTCCGGAAAGTCTATCGATCAAATCTCATTGGACCCCAGCGAGCCAAAGAAATGTGTGCAAATCGGGAGTTCCTTGACAAGTGACCTGTGGGACCGACTAATAACCTTCATCAGACAAAATTATGACATCCTTGCATGGACACCCGTTGATATACTAAAATTTTAATCGGAATAATAGTTCATAAATTGGGCATCGATCCCAATCACAAACATGTCTTGCAAAAACAAAGAAATCACTCCGTCAAAAAATAGATCACCATACACAAGGAGGTAAAAAATTTGCTTGACATGGGGTTCATTAAGGAGGTCCAGTACCCGAACAAGATGTCCAATGTGGTCCTTATTAGGAAGAGTAATAGAAAGTGGTAGATATGCATCAACTTTACTGACATGAATAAGGCGTGTCCCAAGGACAACTTCCAATTGCCAAGAATTAACTTACTGGTGGACTTCACATCCGACCATAAGCTGTTGAGTTTTATGGATGCTTACTTGGGTTACAACTAGATCTGGCTGAGCCCAAACGATAAGAAGCATACTTCCTTCATGATTAACCAAGGGACATACTGCTATAAGATCATACTTCTTGGCCTAAAGAACATAGGAGTAACATACCAGTGACTCATAAATAAGATATTCGAAACTCAAATCGCCCAGAATATGGAGATGTATGTGGATGAGATGCTCGTCAAAAGTAAATGCATCAACAATAATATTCACAACCTGAGTGAGGCATTCGGGGTTCTCTAGGCACATCAAATGAAGCTGAATCTGGCCAAGTGTGCATTTGGCGTGACCTCGAGAAAATTATTGGGTTTCATCTTCTCACAATGTGGAATTGAGGCAAACCCCTAAAAGATTAAGGTCATCCTTGATATAAACCCGCCCTAGACAATGAACGAAGTCCAGAAACTCATTGGGAGGCTCGTAACCCTCTCTCGATTCCTAGCAAAGTTCACAAAAAGGTATCGACCTTTCTTCAATGCATTGAGGGGGACAAAGGCAACCGATTTTTAGTGGACGGACAACTGTGAAGCCACCTTTCAGGAGCTAAAAGAGTATCTTGCAAACCCTCCTCTATTGGTGTCACCGGAAAAAGGCGAAGATCAATACCTATATATAGCGGTTTCAAACACGGTGCTAAACTCAGTCTTGATCTGGTAGTAGTCCAATGCACAATGACCGATTTACTATGTCAATAAGGCCCTAGCAGACACTGAGAGCTATTACTTGCACGCCAAAAGGATCACCTTAGCTCCTACTCTGCCAGGAAGCTACGTCCGTACTTTTAGGTGCATAAGATCAATGTCCTAACTGATCAACCACTCAAGAGGATCATATAAAAACCCAACACATCTGGATGACTGATCAAATGGGCCATCAAATTGGACGAGTTCGATATGGAGTTCCGACGGCGACCAGCTATGTAGGGCCAGGTTCTTGCGAACTTTATTGTTGAAATGATAACCCAGGTTCCAGACGCCCTCGACCTCACTAGAGGCACCAATCAACAAGAAAATTCAACTTGGACTCTGCACGTAGACAGATTGTCAACACTATTAGTATGACAAACCGTACTTTTCTACCGAAAATATGATGGAGTTTTCTCTGTAATGCGACCATCAACTGATACAAAAACCTGTACAACTCTCGCATGATACAAAATACATCTATAATAATCCAACATCCGACATTAACATCAACAACACACAACACTACACAGGATCTAAATGCTACACACAAATTGTGACTCCAACTCGGTGTATCTAAACACAACGTTGGCCTAAAAGAGATGCCACTAGGTACTTGTTACAAGTCACAATATCCTGCGGAAGTATAATAAATCCAAAAGATAGTGGAAACTAAACTATCTGATCATCAATTACTTTGTACAATATACATTAATAAATAATATACAATTATCCGTAATCTATATAAAACTATAAAAATATTAGTCTTCCAGTATGGTCTTTCGAGTTTAGAGTCTAGTCTACTTCTACCTTCTACTCCACGCCGTCAAGGATATCAGGCTTGTACTAATCTGGAGGCAAGGAGAGGCAGTAATAATGAGCTAAGTACTCAACAAGTATAATATAATCAAAAACGATAACAATATAAGTGAAATAGAGCAAAGGAGACATATGATCATAATGTAGATACACAAATATCAAACATGCTCGAATGTAATTTGAAGCGTAATTGATTTCTCATATTTGTCTTTCTTTTCTTGAAATGTAAGTTATACATCATTAGTCATCTTTGCGAACCAGAGTCAGTAAGCCTTACTAACTAAAGGTGCGGGAGGACGATGAATGATCATGACATCCCACATGATCTAAGGTCGAAGGACGTATCCAACGTCCGATAACACATTTTTGCCTAGCAAAGGCCGAATACCACGTGGCATAGCGGTATGCCTATCACCCGATCATATACAGTCGATAAAACGCTATCCTAACCTCCCGTGGTCTAAAGGCATTCCTCGTCCTTCCACAATAATATCCTACAGCTTGCCAAGAGTATTACTCGCTAAAATACATGGTCAGAATAAGCCTTGAGTCTCTATTGTAATGCTGCTGGCTGGGCAAGGGGTATTACCTTCGTAATACGGTTCCGTGGTCCTTGTTTTATGATTTCTTATTTATTTGAGGAAAGGTCCACCACAATTTAATTCATAATATCTCTATCCAGGATATCAATTCGATCACATAATACATTATGAACCTCCCTCCGATTAAATCTACGATTATTAGCTTTCTTTCGGATTTAAATCTTCTCATGACTTAAATTACATATATGAATTTCATAAACATAGAGAAGAATAATGATTCTTACACCGAAGGGCAATCATGACTTTAGAGGCCTCCGGATCATATTTCCTTCATGAATCGTTAACGAACATATTCTTCGGAATAACAATTAAACATATGTAAATATATGTGCAACTTACTTAACAATTACACAATGCAAAATTATGTAAATTTTATCAAAAAGCCTTGGGTGAACAATGCCCGCGGTATGAACAGTGTCCGTGAACAGTATCTAACATGAATATTGAACGATTCTCAAAATTTTAAACATCCAATGAGAAATTTCTAAATTTAAGGCATGAGTAATTATAATCCTAAGTCAATTTATACATCAAACTCTAAATCGAAACTTAAACGTAGTCCGGGCACGGGTCTAGGGTTTTGCGAATGGAATTTCACATAATTCCATCAAATCGGGTATCCAATTGATAAATCAACCTATCTAGGGTGTGGGCAATGGTATTAAAATCTCAATTTATGCAAAAGCAATAAAAATTGGGGCCGAAATCCACCCGAACACAGGTGAACAATGCGTGCGCATGGGTGAGGGGTTTTGGACGTGCAAAACGATGTGAAAATAATGAATCGGACGACAAAATTCACTTATAGGCGTAATTAGGCTATGGGAATCACAAATATATGCCTGGGTCGGGTTTCGAGACAATAATACACGAAAGGGATCGAACGAAAATCAAAGAAACGGAAGAAAAAGGATATTTGTGCACTTGCCTCGTCCTGATCTACGATTTCTCCAACTAGCTCCAAGCAGAAATTCGACCCGAAGGCCTTTGTTGCTCCATTTCTCTCTCCTCCTCGTGCCGTCTCTCTCTCTACCAGAATCCCCATCCCCTAAATCCTGCATCGTAATGTTTATAAAAGCCTTCACATGGCTTTTACGTGGATCAGCGCTCGAGCGAGGTCCGCGGTGCGCAGTAGGTGTGCCGATCTACCCTTGGGCGCCTGCCGCGGACGCTCAAGCGCCCATTAGGCGCCAACCTGCTGGGCACATGCCCAGCGGGTTTTCCAAGCATCGCCGCCTGATTCCGACTTCGAGGCATATTTTCCCACATACCCCGAGTCTAATTTTGGTTAAATAAATTTTATTACCTCCAGATTGCTATAATTTAGAACCCGAATTATAGTTACGGAATAATAATTTAAAATTATAACTAAGGTTCTCAATTTCACTGATTTTGGGTCTTTGGCCCTTAAATTCGATTCCTCCCGTGTCCTTAGATATCGGTCTACTTGTTTAAACTTAATTATTTGAATATACCATACTCCGAAAATCGATATCTTACAATTAGAGAACGGGGCAATAGTGGTCTTAAAGACTCCAGACGAGTCTGATATAAAGTATTCAATGACTCTCTAATTCCCCGCCACTAACAATGTTACAAAATACAAGCTCAAATTAACAAAGGATTGTTTTGTGAAGCATCTGACCATCTATAATGACTCAGAATTGATTGTCGATTAGGTACGGGGAAATTTCGAGGCGTTGAGCCCTCTACTCATGAAGTATCTTGCTAGAATGAGAGGCTTAACCCTCGTGTTCAACAAAATTGAATTAATTTACATCCCCAAAGAGAACAACTTAAAGGCTGATCAATTGGAAAATGTGGCAGCGGCTAGAAGCGAGGAACAGTACGACCGAGACATACGGGAAGTTCTTGGCGCCCCAAGCACTGAAGAGCCTAAGCTGGGGGTGTTGCAGATTGTCGACCGTGAAAACTGGATGACCCCTTGCAAGAAGTACTTGACCGATGGCTTGCTGCCAGAAAACCCAAATGACACCAAGTGCATAAAGAAGATAGCAAGTTGGTACACTATCATGGTGGAAGATCATACCGCCACAGGTATTCTACTTCTTATATGCAATGTCTCACGCCAAAAGAGGGTGACTATACGCTGGGTAAGGTGTACCTTGAAATTTGCAGGTCACACATCGAGGGAAAAAGTTTTGCCTTCAAAATTATGTAGCAAGGCATCTATTGGCCGACGATAAAATGTGACACCTTGGAGTTTATAAAGAGATGTGAAAATTGCCAGGTCCATAGCAATATATCTCACAAGCCGCCCACAAAATTGTGAGCCTTGCAGGCATCGTGGCCATTCGTGCAATAGTGGCTTGACATACTTGGCTTATTTTCCTTCACGTCTGGCTAGAGAAAATTCATCATAATCGTTATCGACTACTTTATGAAGTAGGTCGAAACCTCCCCACCAGCTTGGATCATCGAAAAAATACGACGAAATTCGTTCGGTAGAGTATCGTTTATAAATTTGAGATTCTCGAGATCATAGTGATAGACAACAGAACCCAATTCACCGACAAGCACTTCACGAAGTACTGTTCGAGTCTAGGCATCAAACTGGTTCACACTTCCATCGCCTACTTTCAAGTGAATAGGTGAGCGAAAGTCACAAATTGAATCCTAAGGCATGGGCCGAAGACCAAGTTAAAAGACGCTAGAGGCTCTTGGTTGGACGAATTGCCATCCATATTATGGTTTTACCAGACGACACTGAAGGAGCCAACCCACGAAATATTCTTTAATTTGTGCTATGGGACTAAAGCGGTTCTTCCGGTAGAAATCAAGCTACCCAACCTAAGGATCAAAAGTTTTGACCCACTCAGCAACTCTCAACATCTTAGAAAGCATCTCGACTTGCTTAAATAAGCTCGAGACATAGCCAAGATGTGCACAACAACATACCTATAACGAATCAATCGATACTACAATAAGAGGGTGAGAGCTCACCAATTCGAGGTGGGAAACCTAATCTGCAAGGCATAAAGGCCACGAGTATGAGCGCTCATTGGAACAAACTTTTTTCAACTGGGAAGGGCCGTTTCTCTTCTCGACAATTCTTCAAAATAGTACGTACAAGCCGCACACCTAGAACGATAAACTGGTCCCGAGGATATGGACCGCCATCAATCTCAAGAAGCATTACCAATAACTATGCGCTCAATCTAGATAGGTCCAGCATACAAGTTAGCATGTGCCATGATAAGATTCATCAGTAGCCTCGTCAAATTCTCCTCCGAATCCAAGACTTTGCCGGTATATGAGGCCAACACCTTACCCCAATTGTTAGAAGGGGCCCAATTGGAGGGGACAGCCAAGTAGAACCGGTCTTTTCAACCGTTCACAAAATGGCACTCAGGACCCCTTATCGAAGGCAAGCGAAATCCAATCCATGTTCTAGTAGAACCGGAAGATCACCTTCATGGTCACGGCATCTAAGGACTGCCTTGGTGGTGAAAAGAGATGCTCAGGGAAGCTAGATATTGCATGACATTAGGGTGAATTCATGCGATCAAAAATGTCTAACGACGCCAGAACCTCGTGCAGCTCCGGCACGAAGGCGATACAGAGGCCACTCCTTAGGAGGGCCTCATATATAGTGATGAACCTGGGTTAGGAAGGGCAGGCTTTGTCGTCCTTAGCCAATAGCTCAAACGGAATGGCACTCGGGACATTAAACTGTATACATAAAGTTGTAACATCAGTGGAAGTAAGGAATGATCGTATCGCATCAACACCAGCGGGAGCCATGAAGAGTCAGAGGACAAACCAAAAAAGAAATGATTTGAGTCAAGAAGGAAAAATGCAGGAAAATGGCAAATGTTCAGAGCTTAAATAGGAGACACCCTGACCCTGAAATGGTGACGTTTGTGAAGATCAAAGAGGCGCACCCCATAATGACAACAACACATGCCCACTCCATGAGGTGTCATGGGGCATCAATCGCTAGTGTTAGTAATGATTGTCTGACGCTATGCCTCTTTTCGCAGATTTGGATTGGCAAATTGCAAGAGGTGCAATTTCCAAGGCCCTGGGCTCCAATTTTCAAAGCGAAAAAACCAACGGCATGCGACCCTGGTGAGCTCCAGGCTCATTCAACCTACCCACATCCCGACTTAGTGTTCGAGACGGACCATTGTGACCCAGGATCGCCCGGAGATTGGGCCACTAGTGGCCTGAGTGATTTGTTCGACGGTCGCCAAGCAACGAATGCAACATTCAAACATTCACAACATGCAACAAGGACAAAAAGGCTCAGAAAGTTTCATTCAATAATTCCCTTCATAAAGTACAAGCTTAGGCTAATGTACAGCTCGAAAAAAAACCCTCTATCTTCCCTGAACTTGGGAGGCGTTGTTGTAGGAAACTTCAAAATTCGATGGGAGGAAAAGAACCTCATATGTCGCCACGCCACCCACAGGTTCAGAAGAACCACCTGTCACTGAGGAAGTGGAGGACTGACCGTCCCAAGACCTAACCATTGGCCACAAGGTAGCCCATAGCGAAAGGAAAGCCTTGCCTCGCCAAAACTAGGTGATGGGCTCTGCTCCAGGATGGTCATGAAAAGGGGAAACCAAAGCGGTTCCCTATATGAAAAAGGGTAGCCAAACTAGATTTTTTATGCACCTCACAATCTCTCCTTTGAACATCGAAGATGAACTTCCTTTGATCCAGGCTAATGGTAGTGTGGGCTCCATGCCAGCTCTGAACCCTCGCGCCACTTGGTTGAAGATGGAACGTGATGTAAGGCGTAGTGAGCCCCTCCATTTATAGCGTGCATAAGGATCAACAAGCTTTCAATGCAAAAGATTACTTGCACTAGCATTATTTGTAGAGAATCTCTGAGCACAAGGAATCAAATCTTAGCCGATTGAATGGCAATTTGATAGGCCACATCGGGAAGGAGCGATTGAGGAAGACGACAATTGACATCCCATCAGTGAACATTCCAGGAGTTAAAAATTTAAACTTTTCGATATGGGGGGCTAATGATGGGTGTAGCCACAGATAGGCTAGCTCAGGATCCAAGCCCATTAAAAGGGGAAGGGCCTAGGAAAAGGCAATCCACAGTGCAGCCTCACGAGCCTGGGAGCCAAGCGGAGATTCGATCTACCCAGATGGGTCGACCTGATACTACCCATCGAGAAATGGGCAATTAGGGTTGATTCGTGGGGATCCCTCCTGCTCTCCATCCAACAAGCGACATAGCTCAGCTGTGAACAACCCTTACCATAACCGCTTAAGATCGCAAATCTTTTCCAAAACAACAATTACAACTCAGCAAATATTTTCAAAATATATCGCCCCTAATTATGCATCGCTCTCAAAATGGCAACTATGACTGAACAAATTTTCTCAGACAAATATAACCATTTGACAACCACCATAATCACCCCAATAAAGGAAGAAATAGTTCTAAATAGCCACGATTACCATACTTGCCATGTACGTGATCGTTGAGACAACTCAGTGTATCCGTCAAGGCAACCAACAGCTAGTCTTGGTGACCAAGTAAGGCGAAACCGGCTCCAACGTTATAAATACCCATTCTCCTCTACAAAAATGGTAGAGGAATCCTTACCCTCAAGAGCCCCCAGAAGATTAAAGTACTCTCTCCCTCTCTTTAGCCACTCATCCCCTTAGTGCACCCTTACAAAAAGTTGCTTCCCGTTAAGCGCACCTATAGGAGCATCATCCTCTAACCAACACTCAATTCCCTTACCAGTGCATTAGTATCTTTCACATCCTCCAACTTTCTAACCCTTGTTGAAAAATTACTAATTTGAGTATTAAATGATATATCGGAGAATGAATCCCGCCAATTTTAGACATATTATTTATTCATTGTGTTGTACTAGATCCCGATTAGTAGAGATAAAGACTAGACCCACTTTAATTTGACCCGCCATGAAAGATAATGTGACTTCTTAATTCGTACCACAACCCAAATTCAATGACGCATTATTAGTACTGTCTATGAAAAATGACTGAAAAGTCTAATCACCATAATTAAGACGACGAATATGGCCAACACCAGGGTACAAGCCACCGTGCTGATCTGGGATGCCACCTCCCATGGCAACGACCTCTCATCGGGTAGGCAAGTGATCGGCCCCGAACATACACGCATTCACCGCCCAGATGGAGAGCATGTCTAAAATGCTCCAGACCCTCTACGAATGTCTAGGTGGATAGCAGCTAAGGACTCCCTCCACTATCTCTCTGACCTCGACTTCAAAGCGAAGGAACCGAAGAAAGAAGCACCCGACCGAGAAAACCCAGTGGCCTGATGACCTCGAGGTCCAAATGACCTTGAATGACAAAGCCCAGACGCAGATAGAGGTCAACTAAAATCAAGTAACTCCATAATCCATACCACAACCTAGATCTAGGAACCCATCAAATATCATTTATCAGTAATCGATTTAGATGACAAGCCAAATATCA
>JAODPA010066901.1:0-10753 GCA_025585075.1 Nepenthes mirabilis
TATTACCTGGATATTGTTTCACCGAAAATACTCCGACGTTCAAGTCAATAAACAGTCTTTGACGGATAAAATGGTTAGAGCGGAAAGTAAGAATAGCTAGATAATGCAGAGAGTGTTTGTGGCTGAAATTTTGCTCTCGTTGAGAGAGGCTTTCTGTGGCTCGAGAAGAGCGCTGGTCTCTAACACTGTGTTCTTAAGGAACATAGTGACAAAAAGGAGAGAGAAAGTTGGCATCCTATAAGCGTGAGAGCTTGTGAGGACCCTATGTGAGCGTATGAGGGATTATTCTGTACAAAAAGAATGCCTCTTTTTGTTTGAAATGTAATGCGTGCCTTGGAGTGAGAACTCCATGAACTTTTTATAGGCGAGATGCTGGGTGTCCTTCCATAGGCAGGAAAGCTTGATTCCCACGCTTTGTTGGGTGGACTGCCTTTCTTGTCGTGAGGCTTCAATGGCAATAACGTCTCCTTTCCGTTTGCGTTTTGTAACTGTTAGGCTTCAATGGTAGACAAGGGAAAGAATCTGGCACTTTCCTCGTGGGTTGCGTGCTAAATTTGTTGGTGATCGTTACTATAGAGATTATCTTTTGAGAGAGTGCGAAATCAGGGAAAAAGACCGTTGTTGGTCGTGGTCGGGAGTGTGGGCCAAACTAGGCTTGGCCCACGTGAGGCTTATCCTTGCAGACGGCCCACTACGAGCATTTTTGGTCAACAGAAATATTGACCGTCTCTTTAAACAAATCGTCCACCCTTGGCCAGTTTCATGAAACCTTTCGTCTGGTCAACGATTTGCATTGACTGTTCAGGCGCGTATTTGGATCTTTGTGGATTTGGGTCTTTTTACCTTCTTGGGTTAGCCCACTATGGACGTACCCATCACTAGCCTCCCATACTACTGGTCTGAATTCTGACCTTCAGCATGTTCATGATAGGTCGCATGACTTGGTGTCCGCCATAATCTACTGTCCTGGATAAGGAAGTGTTGACCGGTTTCATTGACCGTCTAGGCCAAAATTTGGAGAACTTGTGGAAGAAAATATTGACCGGCTTTGTTGACCCTCTAGGCCAAAATCCAGAGAACTAGTGGGAGTGGAAGCGACGAACCATAATTAGTCATTCTGTCAAACGAAAAGGTGGCTAAGTGTTCACATGCGATGAATTGAAGATCCTGATAATTGACGCACCAGCTGATCTGATTCAATTGTATCCATTCAGGAAACGCCACGTGGCAGTAATGATGGTGTATGTTTACAAGACGGTTAATCTGACCGGCGTTCATACTGCCCTTTAAGTTGTCCGTCCGTTTCACTTTTAAATTTTCCACGCTTTCCTTCATCTTCCTTTCCTAAAATTTTTCTAAGTGTTGCGTCATCTTCCTTCTTCTATCCCTATAGCTTCCGTTCTTGAAATCGCTTCCATTCTTAGGGAAACTGAAGTAAACGAGTTGTACGTGGAGTACAAAATTACGAAGGAGATAGTCTTCAGAGTCCCTGTCAAGGAAGATAGGGCCTGTTCACCGCCGGAGGGTTTTGTGGCCATCTATGAGGCCCATTTGAGGAGCGGCTTATGTGTTCCAGTTCCTGATGAATTGCTGGGGATTTTTAGGGCTTTCTAGGTCCCTATCGCATAGTTCCATGCAAACACTGTGCGGTATCTGTGCACCTTTTGTATATTCCTTCGTCATCACATGAAGCGACTGACGATGGCAATGGTCAGGGCGCTCTTTAAGTTTAACCAGGGAACATAATGGATCTCCCTGACTCCACGTGGCGGTCTATAGGTTAGTACCGCTATATACAACTCCTTAAAGAATTAGAAGAACCGGTTCTTTTTCATTCGCATAGATGAGTCCTGGCCATTGGTCAGGGAATGGGGCAAAGTGCCCGAAATTTACACAGGGACTCCTGCTGATGCGGAAATGGAGTCCCTGAAGTGGCTGTTCAAGTTGGTGGACAACCACCTTGAGGAATTTCAGAGAGATCACTTGGTCTCTCATGACGAAGCCAAGAAGGCCAAGTGGGGGCCCCTCTCTCCTGAACAGAAGATGGTGAAGCCATCTAAGAAGAGGAACGCTAGGTCTCTTGTGATCAGGGAGCCATCCAGTGAGGGGTCTCCCGCGAGTCTAGCAGTGAGGACGACGACAGTGACAGCAATGAGGCATTCCTCATCCTCCTCTACCGATCCCGGAAGTGTTTTGGTTGGCCAGCCTGCCGGAGTGGGGGATAGTTCTGGCGTATGTGGCAAAGAGTCCGCTATTGAGATTTATAGGGTCAGATTGCGATCTGCCGCCAGCCGTGTCATTCTGGTTCTACCGCATTTGGAGCACCTGATGTGATTGGAGCCTTCTCTGGAGCCCGTGATGGAGTGGGCCGCTGATCCACCGGGGGAGACACCAGCTGAGGTGCTTGGGGAGGCACCTGCTGAGCTTCCTATTGCGCCGGTCACTGCTCTGCCTGATGAGCCCATTTTTGCGGAGCTTTAGGAGGCACAAAGGGTGCCAGCTGTCGAGGAACCTCCACCGGTGGTTGGTGTCAGAGCGGAGATAATGGAGGAGGTTGCTGCCAGAGAATCTGCCCAAGCCATGGAAGGGCCAAAGGAACCCGCTATTAGAGAGCTGGCGGGGACATAGGATTTTACGGCGGAATCACCGGAAGAGTCGGAGGCTGAGGCTACTACTATACCTGTTTGGGAGGGTTCTATTTCTAGTCCTTCGCCGCCAGAGCCAAGGCCTCGTGTCAGGCCAATAATTTCGACACACAGAATTTGGCAGGTAGACTTTTGCAACCCGTTCTTTCTTTTAGTTTTATCATTGCTAACTCTTATTGTTTTTGCAGACGGAAAAAGTCTCTGGCGCAATCATTAAGGCGCTTGGCCAGCGAGTTAGGGTGATCTCCGATAGAGATAAGGTGATCTCTTGGTTTGAGGAGGAGCTGGAAGTGCTGAGGGTAGAGCATCGAGAAGACGTAGTTGCCTTAGGGTTTGTGTTGGCCAATTTAGAGGCGGAGAACGCCCGGCTGAAAGAGAAGAACGCCAGTCTAAAGGAGGTCGTGGTGATGGGTATTGTTGAGGAGAATGATAAATTGAAAGAGGATAACGGCCGCCTCAAGGAAGAGATCAACTGGGGTACGCTGCACATTGACCAGCTTGCAGGGCAAATGACCGCATTAGAGAACGGGCTGATCACTCACATTCGCCCCCACGAAGTTTCGAGCATGCTATTGGCGTGGTTATGGGTGGGGATCAACATTAGCTGGTGTACTGCACAGCTGATTGATCCCAACTTTCCAATTGAATTTCTTAATCCAAAGAACCGTTCTGCTCAGGTCGTGAGAGCCTTGTGGGGGAGCCCCGGGTCAGTCACAGGCCGCCAGCGCCTTCTTCTGGGAGCTCCGCTCCCCCTTAATTTATGTACTCCACATTTTTCTTTAAGTACTGCTGTAAATATATTGGCGCAAGTAATGAAACGACCGTTTTATTGATGTTGCGTGTCTTTGCATTTATTGCTTTTCAAATTACTCGTTGTTGCATTTATTGGTTGATGTGAAGCATTGCATACAAGGATTTATCGATCGCCCTGCTTCAGACATTATCGGCACTCTTTTGAAGGACTTGAGTCCTTGGGGAGACATCAAGGTGGACCTTGACATCGTGTCAAACCTTATTCAATACTCGTGCAAGAATAGAGGCTTGGTGGCGCTACCCAAGTGTAGACCCGGGCGGCCGACGTTTGGAGCAGACTGCCCTGCTTCTGTCGATTGTTGTAGACTGATCATGCTTTTTCCTTGTAAAGGAGGTCGTCACATGTGCTGCTTGAGCCCCCTAAGATTTTAACCGCAAGTGGGCCCCTTGGATGATCAAGGTTTAGTTCGACTGCTTATGGGCCACCTGGATGATCAGGGTTTAAATACGATCGCTTACGGACCGCCTGGATAACCAGGATTTAAATGCGACTACTTACGGGCCGTTTGGATGATCAGGGTTTAAATATGACTGCTTATGGGCTGCCTGGATAACCAGAGTTCAATAACGAGTGGATGAAAACCCGCCCGACTTAGGGGCAGTCTAGATAGTATACATTGTCCTGCAAACATACGAGGCAAGCATACAAATATATAGAACAGATAAAAAAGTAAAAGATAACAGAGTACGAATGGAAAAAATACTTCTTTTATTAATTAAAAATGGTACATACACTTATAAGCATACATATGGACAACCTACCTGGATCCTTACTGGAAGTAGTGTTTTAGGTGGGTCACATTTTATGTCCGCGGAACCAACTTGCCGTCCTGGGTTCGAAGTTTGTACACGTCGTTCCACAAGACGGCGGAGACTAAGAAAGGCCATTTCCAATTTGGGAAAAGTTTATTCCGATTGGTGATCTTACCTGTGGCTTCAATGCTCCGCAAGACTAAGTCCCCAACGTTGAATTGTCGTGCTTTTATCTTTTTATTGTAATAGCATACGATCCGTTGTTGGTAGACTATTGTTCACATTCTGGCAGTATTGTGGGCTTCCTCTAACAAGTCCAGGTGCTCTCAGATTTTCTGGGAGTTATCCTGTAGGTTGAAGGATTTGACTCTAAGACTTGGAAGCCCAATCTCAACCAAGATTACAGTTTCAGTCCCGTAGTAGAGACCGAAGGTGTGTCGCATGTCGGCTCCTTTGGCATTATCCGATAAGACTAGAGGACGGAGGGTAGCTCGTCCTTCTAGGAGCCCCCGGCGTCCTCTAGCTTGGACTTGAGACCATGGAATAGCATGCGGTTAGTGACCTTCACTTGTCCATTTGCTTGCGAGTATGCTACCGAAGTGTAAACTAATCTGATGTCCAAATTGGTGCAATACTTGGTGAAGCACTTTTTCGAGAATTGGGTTCTGTTGTCGGTGGCGATCACCTCGGGAACGCTAAATCTGCTGACTATGTTTTGTCGAAGAAATTTGAGAGCATTGTGCTCCATAATCTTGGCCAACGGTATGACTTCAACTCACTTGGTGAAGTAGTCGATACCTGCAATAATAAACTTCTTTTGCCTTGCTGCGATGGGCAACGGGTCGAGAATATCAAGCCCCCATTGTGCGAAAGGCCAAGGATCCTTGAGGGATTTCAGCTTCGTGGGTAGCTGGTAGTGAAGGTTGCCATGATGCGGGCAGTTCTCGCACCTATCAAGCACATTCTTCTTTATCGTTGGCCAGTAGTAACCTTGGCGCATGATCTTGAATATGTCAAGTTCTTGCCGCCAATATGCGATTTGCAAATCCCAAGATCGATTTCACCTATGGCATGGTCAGCCTCCCCAAGAATAAGGCATGGGAGGGACGGAGTCGAGTAACCACGGCGATATCGCCGTCCATCAACCATGGTGTACCAGCCGGCCGTCTTTTTGACTCATTGGGCTTCAACAGCGTCTTTTGGGAGAGCTCCTTCCGTTAGGTATCTCTGGTATTGTGTCATCCAATTTTTTTACTCCAGAGATCTACATTGCTTCTTGTTCCTCTATGTTGGGAGCACTCAAAATCTCCCGCATGTCCCTTGAGTATTGCTCTGAGTTTTCGACTGCTGCTACTCTGGCTAATTGGTTGGCCTTCCAGTTCTCAATTCTGAGAACGTGTCTCAGAGTTAGCCTGTCAAATCTCCGGGCGATTTCCTTTACCTTGGCCAAGTATTTAACCAGGTAAGTATTGCATGCCACGAAGTTCCCGTTAATTTGGTTGAAGACTAGTTCAGAGTCGCTATAGACCGTCAGTCACTTAGCCATGCATTCTTTGGCTAGCCTTAATCCAACCAATAAGGCTTCATATTCGACAACGTTGTTGGTTGTCGAAAAGTCGAGTCTAAGCGAGTATTTCACTTCAAACCTGTCAGGAGTCTTCAAGACCACTCCGGCTCCACTGCCTGAGTCCGTGGACGATCCGTCCATATTTAGGACCCATTCCAGCTGTTCATCGTGCTTAGTGGGCTGTTCCTCGAGAATCATTGTCATCGATTCAATGATGAAGTCAGCTAGAGCTGTCCTTCAATGGTGGGTCTAGGCCGAAATTTGATATCAAACTCTCCCATTTTGATAGCCCACTTTACCAACCATCCAGAAAAGTCGGGTTTCTGAAGGATGTTCTTTAGAGGTTGGTCAATGAGAACAATCACGCGATGAGATTGGAAGTAAGGTCTTAACTTTCTGGTGGAGAAGGCAAGTGACAAGGCTAACTTTTTCGCGTGTGGGTAGTACGTCTTTGGACCGGTCAACGTTTTGCTCACATAGTAGACCGGCCGTTGGGTATCGGAGTCCTAGTGTACAAGGAAGGAGTTGAGGGCCACCTCTGACACTACTAGGTAGAGGTATAGCTCCTCCTTGTTCTTAGGTGACGTTAGCAACGGCAGGCTGGCAGATACTGCTTCAATTCAGTGAATGCAGCTTGACACTCTACTATCCACTGGAATCCGTTTACTTTTATACCCCTTAGTGCCTTAAAGAAGGGTTGGTATTTCTCCCCTGACTTGGCTAGGAAGCGAGACAAGATCACCAGTCGTCCGGTTAGTCGTTGTACATCTTTAACTCTCCGTGGTGGAGTCTTGTCGGCAATGGCCTTGATCTTCTTTGGGTTTGCCGCGATCCCTCATTGGGAGGATAAAACCCAAGAATTTTTCTAATGATACTCTGAAGACGCACTTAGTAGGATTTAGCTTCATTTGATGTGCACAGAGTACCTCGAAGCACTCAGCTAGATCGTGAATATGATCGCTGGTAGTCCTGCACTTGACGAGCATATCATCGACATACACCTCCATATTACGGCCGATCTTCTTTTCAAATATCTTGTTCACAAGCCGCTGGTAAGTGGCTCCCGTGTTCTTCAGCCCAAAGGGCATCTCCTTATAGCAATAGATACCTTTGTCTGTCATGAACGAGGTGTGCTTCTCGTCCTCTAGGCTCATCCGGGTCTGGTTGTAGTCCTAGTATACATCCATGAAACTCAACAGTTCATATCCGGATGTGGAGTCCACCAACAAGTTGATCCTGAGTAAAGGGAAACTGTCTTTTGGGCAAGCTTTGTTACCGTCGGTAAAGTCAACGCACATTCACCATTTTTCGTTGTTCTTTTTTACTAGCACGACGTTAGAGAGCCAATTTGAGTATTTGACTTTCCTAATGAAGCCAGTGTCCAGCAGCTTCTTTACCTCTTTTCGGATAGCGATCAGCTTCTCCATTGAGTGGTTTCATCATTTTTGCCTGATAGGTTTATGGCCGGGATCGAGGCCCACCTTGTGGATGATTACGTTCGTCAAAATTTTAGGCATGTCAGCGGGAGCCCATGTGAAGATGCCACATTCTGTCGTAAGAATGCGATTTGCTCGTCGCGTATTGTCTCGGTGAGTGAGCTGCCAATTTGTACGCACCTTTCCTGATCTTCCTGGTTCAGTGGGATTAGATTGATTGCCTCACCAAATTGCACTTGTTGTAGAGTTGTTTCAACTCGATGGTCGAGTTCTCCTACCGATTTGGCGCTGCCACTCGAGGCGATTTGGGACATGTAATATGTCCACCCGGTAACTTGGTCGCCCAACACTTCGCCCACACCGTATGCTGTTGGGAATTTTATTTTGAGATGTGGTATCGACGTGATGGCTTCGAACGTTGTTCGACATAGCCGGCCTAATATAGTGTTATACACGGAGGGTAGGTCAACTACTAAGAAGATGAGTGTACAACTCGCCGTTCTTGGGTATGTACCCAAGGTGACCTTCAACTGGATCGTCCATTAGACGGACATGGGCTCGTTGTCAAGGCCGTATAGCGGGCCTTTGACAAGTTTTAATTGACTCTTTTTCAAATCAAGTTAAAAAAATGTATCAAGGTAAAGCAATTCACGTGAGTTTCCATTATCAATAAATACTCGTTTCAATTGGTAGTCAACGTTACCGTTTGAAACGAGTGTAGATACAACAAAGAGATTTGAGTGGGGGGAGATTATATGTTCTAAGTCATCACTGCTAAAACTAATGACATTGTTTTCAGTGCGCTATTTCTTCCTCCCAGTTTGCCGTTCCTTGTGATCTATCGGAGTCTTAGCTGGCAGCGTTGTGATCATGTTGACCACTCCTGCCGCGACCCTATTTCGTGGAGGGAAAGGTTCTAGTCCTTCACCGCCCGCAGTGTCAGAGCTCTAGCTAGGGTTCTTGACAAACCTGGTGAGGTGGCATCTGCGGATTAGTTCTTCTGTCTCCCGCTGGAGAGCCTTACAATTTTCGGTAGAGTGTCCGAGAGATCGATGAAAATTGCAGTACTTGGCCAGATTTCTTCCCTCCTCCTTCTTAAGTGATTTTGGCCACTTTAGGAATTTCTTCCCACGGATCTGCATGAGGACATTCGAACGCGTGTCAGTCAAGGGTGTCAGGTTGATCGGCCTGTAATCCATGCACTCTGGTGGTCCGGTCTTGTGGTGCTTTCTACGAGAGTGATCGTTGCCGTTATACTTCCTCTTTCCTTTAGTTGGGAAAGAGCGAGGCTATTCTGTCAGCCCAGAATGCGTAGTCTCGTTGGCCTCCTCTACTACTACGTAGGCCCCGGTGATAGATTCCGCTTCTTGGAAGGTCTGCGGATTCTTATACGCCAGGTGTCTAAAGAAATCTCCGTGTGTCAGCGCAGAGATGAAGCTACCCAATTTTATCACTTCCATGAGCTTGGGAATCCGCCTGGCTTCTGTCACAAAACGATATAGGAATTTTTGCGGATTCTCTCCGTACTTCTTCTTGATGTGCGATAAGTGCCAAAGCTGTTTTTCTTCTCGATGGCTAGAGGCGTACTGTGCCAAGAAGAGGTCAATCGGTTCCTAAGAGTTTTGGATTGAATTTACGAGGAGATGATAGAACCAAATGCGAGCATCCCCATTCAATGTAAGTGAAAAGCAGTGGCATATGGTTGCGTCCTTCAACCTTTGTAGACTCAGATGAGTGCGGAAGTGATCAAGATGATCCATAGGATCGGCGATCCCATCGTACGAGTCAATGGTTGGTATCTTATATTTTGCCGGCATTGGATGGTTCAAGATTTCCACTGTGAGAGGAGATCTGTCCAGATCGATCGCGTGTTCATCATCTTTGAAGACGCGGTTTCAGATCTTTTCTAATCTTGGATCTGCTCGTGAGGCGTTAGCTGACTTTTTGGAGTTGAGATAAGTTCTCAACTCTGTTTTTTCTCTGGCGTGGGCAGTTGCTGGCCTACTACTGCCGCCAATGGATCTAATGACTCAGGAGGCTCCATCCTGAGCCTGGGTCTTGATTTTCACCCGACAGTATCGGAGATTCCTTCATTCTGGATTTTCTTCGGGAGTCATGCTGCCCGATTGCTTCTCATACCTTAGATGGCTTTAGGCATGCGAGGACTCTAGAGTCTGAATGCTGACTGGCCTTATGGATCTCCTGGCCGATTTTTTCTTTCTCTGTCATCTCTTGGAGGTCGGTGCAGGGGCTGTTGCTGGTGGAGCCCATTGCTGTGCGTGCTCCTGGTAGGAGCAAAGTATTTGGAGTATCTTGTTTGTATTTTACATGTGCTCCACCAGATTTTAAAACAAGGGTGCTGACACCCCTATTGACTATGGTACCAGCAACGTGGTCCTGGTTGGGTGAGGTCATGTCTCTAGCGGGCTCGCTGGCTTGTACCCTCGTATTTACCATTTTAATTGACAATGTTGTTTTAGAGGGTAAAGTTGAGGAAAGTATCTGAAAAAAGTGGTTGGTTTTTTGTAAGCGTTCCCACAAACGACGCCAATAATGCATCTTGGATCCAAACTTCGAATAGGTTTGGTTCAACTGGATCATCTAAAATTGGCTCCGTCCACTGAGTCTGGATCCTATACGCTACTACAACAAATAAGATGTCAGGTGCCGATGGGATGTTGTCCTACTAAAAATATTTCAACATTCAAGTAAGTAAATAGCTTTCGAAGGATAAGATGGTTAGGGGAAAAAGTATGAATAGCTAGACAATGCAGAGAGTATTTGTGGCTAGAGTTTTGCTCTCGTTGAGAGAGGCTTTCTGTGGCTCGAGAAGAGTGCTGGTTTCTGACACTATATTCTTGAGGAACGTAGTTACAGAAAAGAGAGAGAAAGTTTGTGTCCTGAAAACGTAAGAGCTTGTCAGGGCACTGTGTGAGCCTATGAGGGATTATTCTGCACAAAGAGAATGCCGCCTTTTGTCTGAGATGAAATGCATGCCTTGAAGTGAGAAATCCACGGGCTTTTTATAGGCAAGATGTTGGGTGTCCTTTCTTAGACAGGAAAGCTTGATTCTCGCACTTTATTGGGCATACTGCCTTTCTTGTCGTGAGGCTTTAATGGCAGTAACGACTCCTTGGGAGGATTGCTATCCTTCTGTATTCTATAACTGCTGGGGTTTGCTGTTGACAAAAGAGAGAATTTTGCGTTTTTCTTGTGGATTGTATGCTGAATCTATTGGTGACCGTTACCATGGAGATTACCTTTTAAGAGAGCGCAAAATCAGGGGAGAAAACAGTTGCTAGTCGTGGTCGGGAGTGTTGGCCAAATTGGGCTTGGCCCACGTGAGGTTTGTCCTCATGGACGGCCCACTATAGGCGTTTTCGATCAACAGAAATATTGACCGTCTCTTTAAACCAGTCGTCTGTCATTGGTCAGTTTTCTGAGCCTTTCGTCCTGTTAATGATTCGCGTTGACCGTTCAGACGCATATTTAAGCCTTTGTGGATTTGGACCGTTTTATCTTCTTGGGCCAGCCCACTG
>JAODPA010066902.1:0-10754 GCA_025585075.1 Nepenthes mirabilis
AAATAAAGATAATAGAAAATTTCCAATCATTCGGTTGACCCAGCCGGCCTCTCCCTCTCTCTAGAATAGTCGCTTGCTCTGCCTCTCTCTTCCTAACTGTTACCCCATCTCCTTTTTTTCCCCCGCTGCTATGAGCATCAGGTGCTCCGCAAAGAATGATAGTTGAGAGGTTTTGAGGCATATCCTCCCTCGTCCTCCCTTCTCTCTAGCTACCTCTGTTAATTTTAGAATTAACGATGTCTCCTATTCAGCTGAACTCTAATGTATGAACTTCTTCTTTCTCACTGTTTTTAGGTCTTTTAAGTCCGACATGATTTAGATTGTGTTCTTTTGGTTTAATTTAGTTTTCTAACATGTCTGATGACCTTTGTCTGAAATTAGAGTTTCAATTTATTGTAATTTCTCTTTTTTTACTGTTTCAGTTGCTTATCAGCTGAACTTTTCAGGATCATAAATACTGATCAATGCATTAGTCTGTGAATGTTAATTCTAGGAGCGTATTGTCTTTAGATGATCTGATGCTTTTATGAACTGAATTTTATGATTTGTTTTAATCTTAGAAGTGATCGTTGCAAAAATTGAGATTGGAGTAGATTTGTGTAACGTTGAATTCGAGTTTATTTCTTTGGAAGATGCTTTGTTTGTTGTCCTACACGAATATTGCCAGGATTTCCCGAGTCACTGGTTTTGTTTCTCAAGATCTATGAAACTTAACGCTTGGTTTGATTAGAAAGGGCAGATTTAGATTGAGCTTAATGATCATCCAAGTGACAGAAATAAAATGCAGTTGACCCCTATTGTTCCTTTTTAGGTTCAGAAAACAGCGAGTACAAATAAGGGAATACAAAAGTCCTCCCTTGTTTTTGGAGAGGGGGCGATGAGGGCCAATCAAGAATAAATGAAATGTCTCCCCAGATATAAAAAGGAGAATTCCTATTTTGCAACTTTCAACATTATGATTCCCTTGTCATTGCTGACCGAAAATTACATACCCTTTAACTATCTGTTCCAATTTTTCTCCATCATTGGTGTTAGTATTTGGAGTATAACCACTCTGATCTCCTCCTCTGTCTGGTACACCGGCCTCAAACCCATTTTCTGAGAAGCTTTGAGTCTCCGTCCTTTTCAGTTCATCCCTAAAATTATGAATAGCTTTGTGGAAATTAATCTAGATTGCAAATTGTGTTGGAGTAGCGTATACTTTATCCAAAGAATTATGGGTGGAAATATTGGTGTATATCCAATGTATTGGGTGATGTATGTCTGTATTGGAGCCTGATACTAATATTTCATAATACCGCAGTAAAATCATGATAGGCTTTCATATTGATGATATATTGTCTGATATTAAAATATTGGCCAATATACATGATACTTGGTTGATATATTGGCCGATATTTGCTTCTCAGCATATGATTATAGAAAAAAATTTTTTTTTTATAATATATCCGATATCGATATGTATTGTATAATATATTAAATACTGATATAGCATTGATTGATACTAACCAATAGTGATATGTTCATCCATTAACAATTTGTATATACATGTGTAATTAATCCCATATAAATATACATATGAAGTTAATTGGAATATAAAATCCAGCATTATTGATTCCAAATACAAAATGGTAATGATAGTAACATATTATCCAGATTTTATTGGTTGGGAAGCTAGGATGGCTTCTGTCTATAACTTGGAAAATCATACAAAATAGGAGAATTCAACTACTAAAAACCATCATTAATTAACCCACTTGTATTTGCTAAGACTCAATACTAAGTTGATCCATTGTAGATTTTATTCAAGCCTAAGTTGATATCCATTGTAGAATTTGTTCATGTACACACCACAAAAATGTTCTTATTGAGGGCTTGATAACTAAAACTGTCATAACCCTTATCTTGAATGTTAGTTTGCCTCATACCTTTCATTGAAAGAGAAATTGCTGGGCTTTATTAACTAATTGCACTTCTCAATCAAAGTTTGGATAGAAAATCCATAAAACCAAGATAACATAAAAAATGTTCTGTTATTGGAAATTTCCTGTTCTCAGTCTCTTCCTCTAGTCAATTCAATAATTGTGTTCCTCTTTTGCCTCTTTCTGTCTAAGATAAAGAGACCATCAACCCTGTGGGAGTTGCTTAAATGATAATTGGATGAAAGAAGGGTTTTGAATGCAATCAATCTTGGTTGTCTATTGTCTGATTTTCCAATGAAAATTGAGAGAAGGGGACAATGGAATCATTTAATCATTTTAGTAGAGATGCTATTCAATTGAGATGCTTTGAAGTAAATTGACCTTTTGTGATTTGAAGGTGGTTGGTTATACTCTCTAATAAGTGGAGTTTGTGCAGTTTGATGTAACATAACTACGGGCAAAAACTAATTATAAGTTTGGACTTATTTGTTCTAGTGTAGAATATATCATAGTCATTTGCAGCACTTCCCATAAAGTAGTGCCCAATGCCAAAATCTTTTTTAGACGATGATATGTTCTGACATGATGCTATAATGGTATGACCTTTTCCAGTTAATTTGCCCCATCAGTCGTTTCTTTCCAGCCAACATTATCTTGAAAATTTGTTTTGTGCTCCAATGCTACTTATACATAAACATTTAGTCAGTGGGGCCCTTTAGATCAAACCACTTGGAAGGGATGATTGCTGGTATTTATACCTTTTTTCAGATGTTACCATGATACTATCTAAGGCTGCTGCAATAGTCTTTGGAAGAAGTTGGATCTTTTGAAAGTAGATGTAACTGGGCAGTTAGATATATACTTTCGCAGATTACAAGATCTTGTGTCAATTCTGTGCACAAAGGAGAATGATGTCAGTGCAAAATACTGGAGAAGATCATCCAATATATGAGTTTATTTAATTTTGGAATGGAATTGGCAATGCAATCTATTAGGGCCGCAAGAAAATTTAGAACCATTTATGGTGATATAAGGCTAGAATCTTACATACAATTTGTAGTAACCCGGATTATATTTTTTAATAGTTCAGTTAATAATGCTGAAATTAACATGTAATTATATCTTATATGTTCAATACTACAACATATTATCATTATTTTTTTTCAAATAATACTTACTAAACATTTATATATTTATAATATTAGCAGAACTTTTACATTCAATAATGATGCGTACTTGGATCCGACTTCGAATAGATTTGGATTCTTTGCTGACAGTTACATACTATGAAGCCATCTGTTAGGTCTTGTTTAATTTTTTGTTTTTGGATTCTGAACTGTTGTCTTAAATGTAGTGATCATTCTTCTTATCCTAGGTGTTGATATTATGAACTTTCATATTTTATTTCAGGGAAACACCGGTGTTTCCTGCCCACAGCCCGAAAATGGATTCACTGATTCAGTTTCTCTCTTCTCTTCTGAAAAGACGGTGCAGGAACTTCTTCAACCAGCTATTGAAGGAATGGATGACCATCTAGTAGAGTTCTCTGAAGCTCTGAGAAGTAAGTTTTCTTTGATTCCCAAGATAATTTTCTATCAACCACCTGGTAACTGTTACATCAATGAAGATTTTTACTCTTTAATGCTTACAACTCTATCAAATTGCTTTAGCTGTTGCAAAGGCACTAAGACGAGCTGCAGAAGGAAAGGCTTCTGCTCAAGCCGAGGCTGCTGAATGGAAGCGCAAATATGAATTAGAGCAGGCACGGAACATGTGGCAGAAACATAAAGGTTTCCTGATGAATAAATTGCATTTATGTTGGCTATATTTTTCTGTTTTTGATGTATCTTTGAGTTTCAATCTAAAGATAATGTATATAAAAACTTGCCGAGCCAATAAGGCAACTGATAATCTTTAGGTGGTTATTGATGAACTTAATGTTATGATACTTCTCCAAACTATTGTAGCACGTGTTTCATTATTGCATCCTATATTTTCCAACTGGCTTCTTCTAGTTCAACATTCTCATTTCAGTCATTTGAATTGATGCTGTAATATATTATAGTCGTTCAATTTGTGATAGTGTGTGAAGGTTGGCCTTGCATGAGCCCCATATTGACAGATTTTGGAGGATTGATTGAAGTTTTAAGCCCTTATAATCATACATCTTTATTGTACTCCTTATTGCATGGATACAAACCATCATTGAACTTACCAATTATGCTGGCTTTTGCATTTGGTGGTATTCACTACCATCCCTGACCCGCTTTCTATGAAAGGGAAGAAAAAGTCCATGAGAAAATCTACCTTAACTTTGGTTTTAAAATAATTTGATTCTGTACTACTTTTTGGACATGAAATTCATTATAATGTCTCTGTCTTGTATGCCAGAGCTGTCAGCTGAAGAGCATAATTGCAATCTTCAAAGTAGCAGAATTGCAGAATCAAACAGGCAGCAAGAGGCTTTATATCAGGCCAATGACCAAAGTCTGAAGTGCTGTGGTAAGAATGGAATTTGCACTCATGAGGTTCTTCGAGATGGAGAAGCTGACTCTGACTCTGAATCGGTCAAAAATAGAATGACAAAAAAGGTAGCTGAAACCATTAATCCCTTGCGTGGATCACATGTAAAAATAGGCAATAGTATCATGACTACATATTAAACCCTGGGACCTCTAACATCTTTACTTTGAAATGCTAAACATCTTGAGGTCACTGAATAACAACTTATAGGTAACTATTTTTGGTGGCTTTCTAATCTAAAGAGCCTGATTAAAAAATCTTCAGGCTATTTTATTTCAATTATACTTTTTGGCAAAAGTAGTTCATACGTGTCCAGCACTGGAAGCATTGCCACTCTTCTGGATGATAATCATTGGAACTTTTTAGGGTAATCATTTTGAGTCGATATTAATTGATTAATCAGTGGAATATTTTTTTTCTTGAGACAGGCATCGTTTAAACTTTCATGGGATTGCAAAGGTGAGAACTGCAATCAGTACAAGCATGATGTTGTCTCTTTCGCCAGAGGAAATATAACAACAGCAGAACGCAGCAGTAAACAGGTACTATTTATTGTGGGGATGCACAATAATTTTGGCCGTAGTTGACTAGTGGCGTTTTCTAATGTGCAAACTTGCGTAGGGAGTACAGTTGTAAAGGTAATGACTAAATTGCAGGGGCATGACTGATGATCGTATTGTCTTACTTGTATGGATCACATTGTGTGAAAAAATGCTTCTCATGTCATCATTGACAAATTCGTAAGTTTGGGTGGGGGTATCTGAATCCTCTGTCGGATTTTTCTCCGATTCAGGAAACATCATCCAAAAGTTGGCAGGTATCATATCCAGCCCACTTCCTTAATCTAAGCCATTAAGTCTATCCTTTCCCTTTATGTTGAATTAACTCACTCTTTCTCTCCTATTACACACTCCTTAATCTTCTGAAACTCAATATTCTATTTCCCCAGCTTTCATAAGTGTGAATCATTCTTGATCTTTCCATACTTTCCCATATCTTCTTTGCAAGTATGTAGCCTTCGTGTTGTCTCCATGGCATAAAAGCAAACTGATTTTAGAGTATCATTGTTTCCTGTCTTAATTTTTGTTCAACTATTATTTGTCAATGCTTCAATGTATGCTAATAGTAAAGCACTTTTATCATTGTTTATGTTAAATACCAGTAGTGAAGCACTTAAACATATTCTTAGCCTTCATAGGTGTGTTAAGAAAACAAGTTCAATTAATTGAGTCCTGTCCTAAGCATTTCCAAACTTACAGAGGAAGCCATACATCATTTTTCATCTTTCTAGTGAACTTAAATTTTCTATCGTGATATTATCTAATTTCTGCAATGTATCTGAATCAATTGTCTTTCTGGTTGTAAAAACATTATACTCTATTATATAGCTCATCTTCTTCTTTGGTTATTTTATTAATATCTGTCTTCTTTTTTAATATTTCGTTAATGTGCTTCTGTTGTTATTTTTTACACGGCTAAAATTAATATTACTTGTACCTTTCTCCTTTTTCCATTTGCCCTTGCAAATTTTTTTATGTTTCCTCTCCTTCAGTGATTAATTTAGTGTGGTTTAACCAAAGATAGCCTCGTATGCTATTCACTAGGGCAAGTCAATGGTATGTGTTCAATCACCACAACCTAAGTCCTCTGCTCCTTACCTATGAAAAAGAAGTCTAAACTTATACATGTTAGGGTTGCAATTTTTATGGCAACTTCATATTTTAAATAAGTTTCCTGCTTCCACATATCTTCTGAGTTTTGAACCTCACATTTCCACTACTTTAGGAACAGCATTGTTTCATTACCAACTCCTTTATCACTCACCTTAGACACCTCAGTACCTCTCTTTCTATGTTCTTAACATCTCTAGTTATCTATAGATAATTTCTCAACTAAATCAAAATGCTTCTCATATATTTGTATGATGAAATGCCGGAGTGTTGATGCAAGATAGTGTTAGGTGCTTCATGAATATCATTCCCAAGGCAAATGCCTTGTAATTTACTCTTTTCATCCCCATGCAAATCTTATTCCTTTATAGTAACATTTTCTCCTGTATCTTCTTCAAATTGTGTGATGTAAGTAATCCATTTTGTTTTCAGATTTCACTGAAGTGGGAGACTAGCCCTAGAACTGTTCTTGTGTTGACCAAACCAAATTCAACTTCTGTTCGAATTCTGTGCTCAGAAATGATCAGGTATGTCCAACTATTACCTTATATGTGCAAATTAAATATGCTGCATTAAGTTCTGATTTCATTCAATGTCAAAGAGATCATAGTGATTATTTGCATTTTGCTCTTAGTACATCATTTATGTATATTTTTCTCTTGGGTAAGATCTATGTATGTTACATGCATTTTGAAACTTGTATTCTTCCAGGACCTGTGTATGTAACCTCGTGCAAAATCTAGTTCAAACTAATCTATTTCTCTGTTCCCAGATGGTTGAAAGAGCAGAAGAAGCTAGACGTCTTCGTGGAACCACGCGTTAGATCTGAGCTCTTGATTGAATCCTCTTTCTTCAACTTTGTTCAGACTTGGGAAGATGGTGAGACTGATATGCTCACATTATAGAAATTAGAACTTGCTTTTTTGTTGGGATTTATCCAGTTACTAGAGCATTTACAATATGCTACATAGCTTTCTGCCCTTTCCAATTCTTTTGTGCTTTGTTTGGATCAAAGAAAGTATTGAGGAAAGGAAAAAGAAGTTGGAGGAAACGCTTTTTTTTTGGTGTTTGGATTACATGGAGAGTTTTAAAGAAAAAATAGAATGGAAAATATGCATTAAAATAATAAAATTTTAAGAAAATAATTTTCGATTTAAAAATTGCTGGAAAGCAAAAGAAAAATGAAGGAAAATGAAATTGAGTGCCTTCTCTTAGAAAACCTACCACTCATAACTATAGCTCATTTTTCCAACTTAGAAATGGTGTTCCAACAACATTCTTCTGCTTATTGCTTTCTTTAGTGTTCATGGGTCTAAAACGCCATTTTCTCACGAACAATACAAATTAGTACATAAAATAGTCATCAAAATAAGCTTATTTATAAATTAAAGATGTTCTCTTTAAATTTTCTTTGGTAACCAAGCAAAGAAAATATTTTTGGTGAAATTTTTTCACCAAAATGAATTAATCATCCAAACAAAAAAAAGAAAAGTACTTTTTCTCTCATTTTTTCCTTTTCATTTTTCTTCTTACCATTTTTCTTTCTTTTATAATTTATTCTATCCGAACATTGCCTCCTTAGTTGGTGTCCTTGGATGAAAAGATGACTGAAGACAATATTTGTCTAATTTATTCTTGTGCTCATGGTTTCCTGTTTCCTATGTCCATGAATCTACAGATAATGATGTCTTGCTTCTGCATACAAAGGTTGACCTCGTTGTTACACTTGGTGGGGATGGAACTGTTCTTTGGGTATGTGCATTTGACTTCTTTTTAGCTGGAGTATAATGACAGCTTGGATGTTCAAACACATGTCACAGAAAAACTAGGCAAATACATTTTAAATCACTTCATGAGTGCTGACTCCGCTCTATATGCTGCAATTGTGCTCCAAGTAGGCTAGTCTGTTTTTGCTGGTTGTTTCCTAGTTTCTACAACCAGCAGAGACACCTAGTGCCTGTTTTGCTGGCTTTTCAAATTCTTGTTTATTAGAGAAGCACATTCAAATTGTAGCTTCTCTTAGAAGCTCTTTTTGGAAGCTAGGCTGAATAATCCCTAAATATGAATTACAAATTGGTATAGGTTGGGATATGCTGAATAGCTCCAAATTGAATGATGTCAAACCTGGATGATTTCCCAAGGCTGCAATTTGATTGCATGACTGCTAGCGTGCATGTGTTTTAATAGATGATGCATTGATCTAATGCTTCCCTTTTTGTTGGGATTCATGGGTTGCCCAAGCTCTCGGATGGACGGTGAAAGTAACTCCTCACTGACCTTAACTCATCTGGTTTAGGTTTTATCTTGATAGGTGAGAATTTTTTGGGGAGAGGATGGAGTTGGCAGGATTGAGCCCAGAGCCCTGGCTTAGGTTAAGGTTAATGTTCCCGGTGGGAGTAGGGCAATATACAAGAAAGTTCATGTTGCAGATTCTGCTACTGCAATTCCATACAACTCATGGGATGTAGCAGCACTTACAAATGATATAAATACTACTATCGAATACCCTATTTACAACATTGTCAAGATCTTGACATTTTAACTACAAGCTGTTTATTGCCAGCCCGATCTCTTAGAAGTTGGAATTCATTCTAAATAGTATGCTTTTGTAGAGATTGCTTTCTATTCCTCATTTGAAACTCAGCCATAGCAGGAGGAGAAAAAGAGCCTAGCAAAGCAGTGATTAAGCTAATTAATTACCCTCTTTTTTGCAGGCCGCTTCACTTTTCAAAGGACCGGCTCCCCCTGTTGTCCCATTTTCACTGGGATCACTAGGCTTTATGACTCCCTTTTGTATCCTCCATGTCTGTCAATTACAGCTGTTCTGTTGAAAATAAAATCATCGGGTCTCAGATTCCATGATGATTTAATTTTGAAATCATAACCTCTGTTGTTCCCTTCTGACTGTGATCTTTGACATCCTTCAGACAGTGAACACTACAAAGAATCACTTGATTCGATTCTGCGAGGGCCTATTAGCATCACATTACGACATCGGTTGCTGTGCCGTATAATCAGAGATTCAGCAAAAAATGAATTGGAGACTGAAGAACAGATACTTGTTCTGAACGAGGTCACAATTGATCGTGGCATATCGTCATTCCTCACAAATTTGGAATGCTACTGTGACCACAACTTTGTGACATCTGTGCAAGGGGATGGATTGATTTTATGCACAACATCTGGAAGCACTGCATATTCATTGGCAGCTGGAGGATCAATGGTCCATCCACAGGTAAGAATAAGTCCAAAAGCAGCAGCATTATTTTCTTTGGTGCATTGGAAGAACTTCCAGTATATTTGACTTTGTCAACTCGTTTACTGAGGTTTTAAGCCTTTTTACCTGACTGCTATGGCTGCCATTTTCATGAATTTCTTTGAACTTGAGTTATTTACCAGTCAGAAATAGAAATGACAGGATCATTGTTTGCATGTGGATGGACCATTACGCTATTAAGATCCATCTGTTGGGTTGTGTAGTCCTAGCTGTTGGAATAATACCCTCAAATTGAAGGGCTTAAAATGGGATTACTCATAGTGCTTTCTAGCATTCCTGGAAACTTTCAACCAATCAAGGACAATGTTGGAATCTTTCTCTTTACTTTCTCTTTTTTCCTAATTGAAGTTTTGAAAGAAAAATGTCTGGGAGACGTTATTTGGCCACCTTTGTTTTACCCTCAAGTGACTAACGTCTATCCATTAATCTATTTCGGTGTGGGACCATTAGTATGGATGGATATATGAGACATTGCATCATCGAGGGTGGCCCCTTGAGTAAGTTCTTTCACATCGTTCGTCACCGGAGATCTGTTGGTGTACTTGTGTGACGATTTTCTTTTTTCTTTTTTTTTGCTTTATCAGGTTCCTGGCATTTTATTCACACCCATCTGCCCGCATTCTTTATCCTTTCGGCCCTTGATTTTTCCTGAGTATGTGACGTTGCGAGTGCAAATGCCTTTCGGCAGCAGAAGCCCTGCATGGGCATCCTTTGATGGAAAGGGAAGGAAAAAGTTGGAACCCGGCGATGCACTTTTGTGTAGCATGGCACCATGGCCTGTGCCAACCGCATGTCAAGTTGATTCCACCAGCGACTTCCTGGACAGCATCCGTGAAGGGCTTCATTGGAACCTGAGGAAGATTCAGTCGGCCGATGGCCCAGTCAAGGCCTACTCAGAGGAAGAACACGAGGTAAAAGGATGATCCAATCTCCTGTTTGCATCTTCTTCTTCATATCTATATAATGATGATTCTTGTGTTCCTCAATAGCGTGCTGATATAACATTTGATAATGATGATAATTTTAGACGACTATTGAATTTTATCATAAACAGGCTGTATAATGATTGGTCTCACCAGAGTACTGATTATTTAAGTGAAAATAGTTGGAGTTACACCGGTTATTTGTGAGGATAAGTCTTGGGATATTTATCTGTCTCGGCTAATCTTGTTCTCCATCTTCATTAAATTGTTGATTTTCTTCATGTTGTTTCACGTTCCTTACCGTATGTTTACTGTTACTTGCATTCTTTGTGAGTGTAGTAGAGGACTTTTTTTTTTTTTCTTTTCATTTTTATTTTTTTTATCTTGTCTAATAAAAATAGACACGTGTCTAATTTTCAGGGGGGTGGATGGTCACTAA
>JAODPA010066903.1:0-25857 GCA_025585075.1 Nepenthes mirabilis
AATCAAAAGGGTCCTTATATAAATAAGTAATTTATTCTTTCTAAAGTCCATCAATCAGCCCAAACCCCATACGACATTAAATATGCACAATTCTTTCTAACAAGTTTCAGGACACAAAGCTTCCAAAAGAAATAACTTAAGGTTCATAATTAGATAAGCACAATTTGCCCTAATTTATCCCTAATTTGTTTTAATCCATTTTTAGCAGAACACTTTCAATAAAATAATTTCACCCCCAAATCAGCCCTAATCAGCCACGCCATACACAAATTTTCAAGAACACAATATGACCTAATTTGATCTTGGTCAATTTGGATCAGATTGATCTGTATTTTCTTGAGGGAAGGAGGATATAAAAGTAATAATGCATATTCAAAAAGAACCCTAAAGTAAAATTTTATTTAGTAAATATTATTTCTCTCACGTATCTATGACATTTTTGCTATATGCGAGGCCATTAAAATTTAAAAAATAAAAAATAAAAATAATTGGATCCCACGTATAAATAAGTTATAGAAGATGATATATATAGCCTGATCTGGGATTGGGCCCCATTTTGTTTGGGGCTCGGCCCATAATTGAGATCTCCAGACACAGCTAGCAGAAGCCCGAAAGTTGCACCTCCGTACCGTCCGTGTAAAATATGGCGGCTGAAAGTGCAGTACACGTCACTCAGGCGTCCTTCTCCGCCTCGCGATCCCGCCTCTCTCACAGGGTTACTCCAGCCGTCGTCGTCGTATCTACCCTTTGAGTTATGAGATCAGAGCTCTAGGGCATCCTTTTCTTGAATTATAGAAACAGAAGGCGGAATTATGGTACACGAACTGAAACCGATCTCATTTATCGATTTTGTTTCATTTGTCATTCGAAAGCTTGATATTATGATGTACTTGCTCCTTTTCTATCGGAATTTGAGATTAGGTTCTCTAATCATATTACGGTGGTCATATTCTGTTTTTTTGAGCTATGAAGTTAGTCCTTATCTTCAGACAATTTCCTATCAAAACAGGAGAGAATTAATCCCATATATTGAAGTCCTTAATCGCTATGTTACCCGTTTAATAAACTCCATTTTTTTATTGAAGCCATATTCTTATGTTAAATTATAATTAAGGGAAATATGATAAATGACCTTTTCTTAAGAAGCAGAAGGGAAAGATGAACGATGCAAAGCACTATCACTTACAGGGACTGTTTGTAGGGCACTGCCTTATGATTGGTTGATGTAATATACTCAGATGGGTTACATGCGATGGTGTTGCACTGGCCAATCGTAGAGCTAGAGTTAGAATGTGAGGAGCTATGGCCGGTAGCATTGTTGTCAGAAGAACTGAAAAAAACTCTATTACAAGGAAGTGGGTCATTTTTCGGGGATGTCCCAATTTGAAAGGTTTGACATTTTTTTTTTTGGGGAGTGCTGCGAGTCTTACATTGGGGAGTTAGTTCCATAAGAGCTGACTTATAAGTTTGAGGGGCTCTCCCTCCTATCACACTGGTCTTTTGAAATTGGGCTTTCCTCTTGGGCTTGTGCTTACAACAATGGTTCTTTAATTAAGACTGGCATTGGTTAGGAGAGGGCTATCTGTAGAGAGTTTTAACTGAAGAGGACTACCTGCAGAAGGGTTGACCAGAAAAACCTTGTGAAAGCTGTTGAGTGAAGTGCCGCAAAATGTAGCTGTCGAGATTTGCAGCTATCGAAGGGGGAGTAATGCTACGAGTCCGACATTGGGGAGCCAACTCTATAAGAGCTGGCTTATATGCCTAAGGGGTTTTTTCTCTTATCAGACCGGTCTTTGGGAATTGGGCTCTCATTTTGGGTTTGTGCTCACAACAAGGGGTGATAAAGGGATGAGATATCAGCAAAGTTGGCTAAGGTTGAGGATCTAGGGCCAAAACCCAATTGGGAAAAAATAAAATTACAAAGATGAAATAAATTGGGCTATTTTTTTCGATAGTATAAAGCTAATACTTTAACAAAATTGATGTTGAAATTGAAAAAAAATAAAATTTGAAATAATTTAAAAAAAGGAAAAAATTAAAATATTATTTAGACTTGTACTTGCTGAAGCCTCAATGATGTAATTGCCTCGGTTTTGCGTTTTATCATAAGGGTGGCCCAATGCCTAATGCTTCTTGCAATGTAGGATTTGCGGGAGGGTTAAATTAATGCTGCCTTATCCTTCTATAGCAGAAAGCTATTTAAGTAGCTTTGACCATTGACCGCTAGGTCATAGTGGAGCAACTTACGAAGCTTACTATTATTGTTAAAGATGATAATACCATTATTTTTCCTAAGTAGCATATATCATCTCCATTTGCTGGCTTTAACTCATTTTTGTTATTTAATCTGATCAATTGACACAGAAATAGGAGTGAGAAAATGAATAGAATAAATCTTGTACCATTTAGTAAAAAAAATCTGAATAATCCAATCAGTCTCTTTTTGGCTCTAATAGCTTATGGCTTTTTATTTTTCCATACTGTTGATCTAGGCCATTGCCACAATTGTGTCATCTATCATGCATGTGAATTTCTTAAATTACATTACAACTTAGGTGAATGATGTGGCAGAGACTTGAAAAAGCTCTCAAGAACTGCTTTGCATTACAGATTTTTGCAAGGTTAATCTGGCTGTGCTTGGTGAAGCTTTCCTGATCATTTTTTTTATATAACAATTAGCTCTGGTTTGTTAATTTTTCTTCTTGCTTTTGTAGACCCTTAATAGTTAAAATGTTGATGGATGGGGTAATGAATACCGATAATTAAATGGGGATGCCAAGTCATTGTCAAGGTAGTTGGCCTTTTCCTGCTAGTTTACTGTTGTTGCCACTATATTCCATCTCTCATTATTTGTTATGGTTTTATTCTCATCACATTTGTGAAATTAGGGGTTGCGTCTTGGCTCAATGGTAATGTTTCTCCAATCTGACTTAGAGGTCATGAGTTTAACCATCAAAGTAGCCTTTCTGTGATCCAAGATTTAGAATGCGTACATTAGACTCTCCCTGTACCTCTCTATGTGGAGTCTGGTGCACTAGATTAACATTTCTCTGTGTTTGTTAAAATCAAAACCATAGATTGGGGGATGTGCACCAAATTGCATCATGTCCTATTCTCTTCATATGAGTACTACTAGTATATTGTTACACTTGCATCTGAGTGTGCAAGTTTTTGGAAGGTTTAGTTCCTTGGGTTTATGTGTATGACCTTATATTAAATTTGGATTATGTGTATTATAGTATGGATTTATGTTAACAAGATGAAATAAATTGTTGCCTGTTTGCATTTTTCTCTCAAATTTCATAATTCTGCAGGTATCTTATTGGACCACATTGGCATGCGAATACAGATTCATTTTGCAATCATGATATGAGTATTCTTGAGATTGATATCCCATGTAGTGCAACCAGTTTGATGTCCCTACTGCAACCAGTTTGATGTCCCATTACTGCAACCAGTCTGAATATTTATAAGACATGATCATGGACTCAGATTGGAATTTGCTTATAGATCTTGAAATGCCTTGTGCACTTGCTTGAGCTGATGACTTGTGTGTAGATGGGGGACTTCTTACATATTCCTAATACCAGGAAAAACCTAGAGCCTATTATTATTTCTAATAAATGTGGATCTCGGGAAACTGCTGTTACTTCTATCCCGATAAAGTATTCACAGAAGGCAGTCAAACATATAGCCTCAACGGACCACAGTATGTTGGCTATGGGAACTGTGGTCAAAATCGGACAGTTTCTTCTAAAAGTTGCTGCTCTGGAGATTATAAGAAGGTTCTCAGAGGTGCACTGTCCTTTGGTGTGGCATGGTCTTCAAGCACTACAAATTCTTTGCTATCCCCCATTTAATTGGATTCAGAAGTGGGCACCTTTTAAGAAATTGGGGAAATGCATGCAGGTTAGTCTGCACATTCTAGATTATGACTTACCAAATACAAGAGTCATATATTTTATTTGGGGTTTGTTGATAAAAAATTGGTGGCCTAGCGCATGGGGCCCCCTGATTTTTGGGTCAAATGTACATGGCCATACTTTTGTGGTAAATAGATGTTATTTTCGAGGTTTTAAACATGTATCCTTCTGGGGTTTATTGATATATCTAATTAATACTTTATTTGTTGGGTGCTCTTCTTTGCAATGTATTGCTAAGATATGTATATGGAAATTCATTTCTGCGTGGGTTCAAGAAGTCTAATAATTGTGCTAAAACATGAAATGGAAGTGTAACCCCCGAGGTGAAGTTACAAGAAAATTTCTGATACTGGACTCTAAGAGAAATGGGTCAACTACTGAATTGATGGCCCAAAATTGTAATTGGGTCATGACAAAATCAGTGACCAAATTTGAATTCATTGCTAGACAGAGACATGAAAGGCAGATGCACAGATTTTGCGTCAGCTGTCAGGGTGAATTACAAATTGGTTTCAGAAACTATGATGACAATTCAAAGCTGTGTAATTGCCAACAAGAGAAGTGAAGGAAGAGGAGCTGCAAATCTAGATGGAAAACATAGAGAGGAGCAACAAGTTGTTAATGGCAAACAGGGAAAGGGAAGAATTCTCCGAATTGATGAGAAGCTTTCAAATCTCAATTCAATTGAAGTTGAATTTGCATGTACTTGAACTGGATAAAAATTGATGAATGTGCCCCCAAACTACAACAACTCGACTCAATTTATACAAATTTGCAAAAACCTCACAAGTTAACCTGATTTATTGAAAATACATCCCATTGTATCTGATCCATGAATTTCTTTTCTTATTCAGGACTTCTGCTCAATTTGTGTTTACGGAGTGATTTGTTTCAATTTTAAGGCTTTCAATTCATGTTTATCCTTTGCTGTTTTGTCCATGAAATAGTTCTTCTGTTTTTCATCTCTCTTTTTTTGGGCTTGAGCCAATCTGCCTGGATCAGTTCTGGCTGTACTTGTTTCATTTGATATATCTTGGATAATCTTTTGATGAAAAACATATTTTTTTAATTGAATAGTTGTTCTGAACTCAAAGTGGGATGCTAGTACTCTTTCTAGTAATTCTAAATGTGGGGCTGATCTGTCTGAATTTTTTCTGTCGCTTTCAAACTAGAATATTGATGGTGGCATTGGATAGGATTCCTCGTATTTTATTTCTATAGGTTCTAAAGTAATACAGTGAACTCCTCTATGCCTCGTATAAGCATCGACAAATCACCACACCAATTGAAGATATCCTGTGTTAATTGATCCATGAATGTGTTTCCAAATCACGTAAGATTTTCTTCTGGAAGCAGTTCTTTCTTGGTGTGGTGATAAAGTCGCCAGGGTCATCATTACTGGTTTGCAAGTGCTAATGCCATACTCTTTTTCTTAACTCATTTTGTCACATCATGGTTGACACGTGGAAGATTTTATGCAATGACAGAATATATCCAAGCCGGTGTTATTTCTCTCAATAGCAACACTTCTTTCTGATCACTATGCTCATGTTGAAGAAAGTTCAAGTAGTTCAGATGATTCTCAGGCACAGCTTCATCAGCAATCAGACTCATCAACTGATTTGTCAATTGCACATAAAAGGTGAATATGATAGTATAAGCTTTTGATGCCATTGTTAACGTCATGTTTGTATGGTGGCAGCCTCTTGTTTTTTGGGGTGCAGGGAGATGGGAGGGGAGGCAAGATAGGATATTCACCTTGTTTGGGAGGATTATTTCTAGGGCATTAGTGGGACATCGTATCATTGTTTAGTGTGAACCTGGGAACCACACTAACTTCAATTAAGAAAAGATCCCCTCCTCTCATTGTCCACGTTAATGTATCTATACATTTAATTATCTGGTCATTCTCATTAGGAAGTCTCAGCTAGATGTTTCCTTCATATACATATATGGCAGATCTGTTGAAGAAGACTGCCAGAGTCTAGTCTTCAGGAAGTGGATGTTAGAACTTTCAGCAGAGCTGGACAAGGAGGGTATGATCTTGCCGGAAAGGTAATTGCATCATGTCCATGTATGAGTATTTTGTGCTTACTATGTGCTGTTCTTACTTTTTATTTTGCTCTGCTTTCCTGTTATTTACCTATAATGTAAGATCTCTTTCAAGGCAATGTGATCTAATAAAATATTTTTGTAGCTGTCAGCAATTTTTTCTAGAGAATCTTCCTTCCTATACCATCTGCTTGGTATGAAACCCCAGCCACATGTTTCAATTTTCCTCCTTTCCTTTTCCCTTGAAGTAATTGTTTAAAATACCTACAAGTTATCCAAACCAGAATGGAAACATCTGTAAGCTTACCATTGTGAAAAAGTTGCTTTATTATTGTTTTTAAGATTTCACCCTTCATGTTGCATCTTTTCATCTATTCTATTATAGAAGTGATTAGAAAGAAATGAACTACTACTTCTACTCGTATTTCAGGCCATCATATAGTTTCTTGGAGGAAGAAAAAGTATTTTTAGTATCTCTTCACTTTCAAAAAAATTATGATGCATGGCTGCTCTGCAGGATTAACCAGGATGAGCTTTATAGGTTTTACAATGCTGCAAATGGTGATTTTTCTTGTTTCTTGTCTTCAATCAAGAAGACAATTAATTGGAGGAAGAATTTTAAATTTCTCTCACCGGAGCAGCTTGAGTCCTGGTCAAATATGGTGTTTTGGCATGGACGGGATGTGATGCGACGACCTTGCCTCATCATTCGTCTTGGACTGGCTTACTCTGATATAACATCTGAGGACAAATCTTGCTTATCTGAAGTTGTTGGTATGCATTTCGTCCTTGTAATGCCAAAAATCTTTGCATGATAAACTTTGTGTCAAATTTCAAGGATTTCCAGTCATTGTTTAAGCTGTATTATCTGGTTCAGCTATAGAAATTTCTTTGCTTTCTTCTCATTCATTGAATTGTATTTGTAAAAATTGTTCTATATGTCTGATTAAAGTAAATAGTTCTGCGTTCAGTGGCATACACGTTATGGAACAGAAGCATAAATGGAGAAACAAATTTCATCTTGTGGACTATGCATTAGTATAACTCTGTCTGCTCATTGAAGATAGAGTCTAGTCTACTCAACCTTTTCTTTTTCTCTTTTGAGCAGCTTAAGGCAACTGAATTACACTGGAGGAGGGAGATTATGTCCTTACCCACACCCGAGTATTGAGAAACTGTCTTACACGTAGACTACAGTCATGGTCCTGATTTAATTCAGGTTTGGGGCTGGAGGGAAGCAGTGGAGTAAGAAGATACAGATTTATGTTGTAAGGTTTTGATGATCTCGCATAATTCGAGGGTTGTGTGTACAGTTGTAGTCAGAGGTTCTCGGATAGCTAAAAGTGCATGACCCCCGTAGCTTGGGGGCCATGAATCGCATGAGGTGCCAGGTGTCAGTCTAAATTTTATTGTCTTGAAACTTTGTAGTGCTTCTATGCTTGTTAGGAGTTGGACATCAACCAAGTTGACCCATGAACATACTTTTGTATGAATTTTGATCCTAAGACCCAATTATGAGCAAGAAATTGTGTCGATTAGTAACATGCAACAATTGGATGAGTAAACTTTATTGAATCCATTTACAATGTAGAGATTTTGGGCCTTTTGTCGGAACTAGTTCACAATGAAATGCCTCAACTTTCATAAAAATGCTAAAATTCAAACCAAAAATTAAAATTTTTCAGAAAAATGGATCCTACATAAATTATATAAAAATTTACATAGCTTGGTTGGGATTCTAATATCCTCCCCCTACTAAGCTATTGAAATCCTTGTTGACTTGATCTGTGATGTGGCTTTGATCTTCCACTTCTTTAAAATCATGTCTTCAACAAGTTCGTAGCTAATCTCCTTGGTTGGTCTCTCTTTCCACTTAACTAGAACTTCTTTTTTCCTCTTTCCAGCTATGTTGATGCCATCGATTTAGTTATAATTTCTTCAACTTCTGGCAATTTTGGTGATTTCATTCTAATGCTAGTCCGTTGAGAAAGCTTGCATGGAGGGTTTCCATGTCGGGATGATACGACATTAGACAGCTCATTAGGAAGACAAAGAGGATCTATTTTGTACGAGGGCTTCCTCACACGAGCAGGGATTTGGACAAGGCCTTTACATTTTTGAAGGAGGTGCTTGTCTTTTCCTTTGAGGAACCACATCTACTATTGGAGAAACTTTACCAATGCAAGACCTTCCACATTGAATTGCATATGTTATCTATACTAATCCGCCCACTTCTCCATTTGATGAGACACTTTCTTTAAGTAAGCTTTGGTAATCTCCGTGCTTTGCTTTTTCCATTTTATGACTCGACCACTGTGTGTGAAATAAGTAATTGTTGACTTGTCATAATCTCAAAGGTCTTTCGTTTGAAGAAGAAAACTTTTAAGTGTTGAAGTAAAACTAACATCAAGAATCTTCTGACTAACACTTGCAAAATGGTGCAAATACTCCTCGAATAGGCCATTGACCCTCTTTGTCTTACTATTAGTTTATAGATGGTAAATTGATGAAATATTCAGGCCTGAACTTAGTAGTTTGAACAACTTTGACGAGGAGGCCCTAGCAAAGTGGCCATCCCTATTGCCACAATGTTTTGTGGCATAACACAATACTTGATGTGCTCCCCTGAACAATCTCTTAATATCAGAATAAAATTGTTTACTTTGGGAAGTGGTCTAAGACCGCCAAGATGCTTGAGTACTCACCAACCTTAATAGCCAGCAATGAAGTCTGAGGACACTTTCCCAAGATCTACTAGGGATGGTGAGGGGTTCTAGTAACCTGTTGGCTTCAGATGCTTGGTCTTGTCCCGCTAATAAGTGAGGTAGGTTTTTGCTGACAGATCACATCATCTTTCATCTTAGGCTCCCTACTAAGATCAAGGTACGTGCCAGCCCAAGTGGCTAGCCTAAAGAGTGTCCTGTAGCTTTAGGTATTTCCCTTTTTTAAGATAAATCCATCATGTACCCAAAATCTTTGAGTCTTGCCTTCTTGAATCAATTATAGTAAAGTCACAACTATGGGATTCTTCTCTAAATTCAGCTTTACTTGTTTCCTGATGGTTGTGGTAATACCTCTAGCCAATAGGTGGGCTACTTGAGACATGGAAGTGAGGTACAATCTTTGACTAAGGGAATCTATGGCCTAATTGCAGTGCCAAACTTTAAGCTTGAGCTCTAAGTCAAATTCTGCTTGGAACTACTATTGAGTTTTCTTTATGAGTGAGGATAGCTTGAGTGAGGATATGGTTAGCAGCAGTATTATTGGTTTTCACCATAAACTTAAAGCCGAACAAATAGTGTCTCCATATCTTGAGATAATGTACTATTGCTAACAACTTCTCTTAGGTTGTATAATGCCGTTTGACCTCATTTTCTCTTGTACGCTATTGGATGTCCTTTTTGCAATAAGACCCTTTTGGGATCAAGATCTGGTGCATCAGTCTGCACTTCAAAGTGTTTGGTAACATGTAGGGGGGCTAGCATATGTTCTTTCATTGCCGCACGCTTCAATACCTTTAAGGTTCCCTGACTAGTCTCACTTCCTATTCTTCTTGACTAATTTGTTGATGTGCTGTTTTTTTATTATCCTTTTATGAAATGTCGATAGTAATTAGCGAGGCCAAGAAATAATTACAGCTCGCTTAAACATGTTGGAACTTACTAATCCGAAATAGCTTATACCTTATTTAAATCTATCCTGATCTAACCACATCCCACCAAATGTCCCTAGAAGCTGATCTCCTTTTAAGCAAATGAGTACTTCTCATGCTTCAAGTCAAGATGACTCTCTTTCAACTTTAGGCACACAAGTCTCAAATGCTTTGGGTGATTTTTCAAGTTGGAGTTGTATATCACAATGTCATTAAAGTGGACTGCCATGACCTTGTGTAATTACTCATGGAATATTTGTTTCATTAGCATACAGAATCTCGTAAGAGTGTTGGTCAATTCTAAAGGCATCACGAGTCATTCAAAACACAGTATCTTGTAACATATTGAGCTTTTGGCCCGTCTCCATTCACTATTATGCCTTGGTGGTCACTCGACCTTAAATTTACTTTTGTGAAGTATTTTGCATTATTCAGCTGATTAAACAAGTCAAAAATCAAAGGAATATGATAATGGCTCTTCATGGTCAAATTGTTTAAAGTTATGTAGTCAATGTAAAAATTGTAGACTGCCATCTTGCTTCTTCCAAAACAGAGTTAGGGCTCCACAAGGTGTTTTGAGGGGCAAATGAACCCTAAGCTGATCACTCATCTAGTTGCTTTTGAAGCTCCATTAACTCTAGAGATGTCATTCTATACATTCCTCAAAGGAAGCGGACTGATCAGTTGTGTCCGATAAATTTGGTGAACCTTTACTCTCTGTGGAGGGAGTTCTTGAGGCAACTCTGCTGGCGTCAACTTTCAAATTCTTCCAGGAGACAGCTGACTTCAAATGGTGGCAAACCAATCTTGACTTCTTCCTTCATTGACAAAGTCGCAAGAAAGGTAGGCTTGGCTTTTTTCAGCCAAAGTGCAGACATCTTGTCCTTACCATTCCTCTCCACGTCCTTCGGCTTTCAAAGGCATTTTGTCATGTAAATTGTCAGCTAATGCCTATCCTATGATAGTCCAAAAAGTCATTTACCAGGGCAGAGCACAAATTTCAGCATAAGAAGACAATAACAACATAACAACAAGCAAGGTGAACAGCAGAAGCCATGACTGATGCTTCAGCAGCATATAAAACAGAAGTTTCACTCCTCAGCAAACAGGAAAAAACAGAATGCAGCTCAGTTAACAACCGCAGCAATTATTATCAACTAATGGTGCTAAATATACCTAGTAGAACTGAAATTGGCTGCTATTCATCAGCATTGTGTAACCAAATGTGTGTAAGTAGTATAGGAAAGTGTAAAGTTCATTAGCTGATTAAATTGATGTGATTTTTGCTCAGTTTGCTTCTAAGGAATCAGATTAATGTTCCTAAACCTCCTTTCTATTTTGGCTTTGTTTTGTCTCGATTCTCCCTCAATTACTTCTCTTCTCAACCTCTTTTCTTCAGAATTTGTACCAATAATTAGTCATAGAAGGGTAATCTGCTCAACCTCTTTTCTTCAGAATATGTATCAATAAATAGAGGGGTAATCTTGCTCTTTCCTTAAAATTGGTATCAGATTCAACAAGCAAAATTCATTGGGAGAACATCTAAAACTGCTTCATATAAATTGCAAGAAGAGTACAAAGATCAATTTTAATTCCAAAATCCATGGATGACAGAGTCATCAAGATGGGCAACAAGATGGAAGCATTTGTATCTGAAACCGGACAATTATTGCAACAGAAAACCAGTCCCAGCTCCATGAATCAACAACAGGGCCTTTCACCACAGCAGGTAATATCTGTTACCCTTCAGCCACAAAGCCATACCTCTGTCCCAATTCCAACTTGACATTACACATAAACCACAACCAAACTTTCACCAACTTGAACTTGATTTTCCTTCATTTAGTGGCATGATGTACGCTATTGGATCTTTAAATGCTAAAAGTAATTTAGTTACCAAATCCCTTTTCACCAAAAGATTGAAATAACATCTCTGTACTAGGAAGTTAGAACGACCATATGGTTCCAAGGTTACATCACCACAACGAACCATTGATGTTGTGCCAGATTTGGAGACAAGTCTCTCACTGAACAATTCTACAAACTATAGCAGTTCAGATCCTCAGAACAATATCAAGACAAATTCAAAGAGCTTTGAGCCCTAATGCTGTAGCAAAATCGTGGTTTATCTGATGCTGACTTTGTATCCAGTTTTTTAAGTGGCCTCAAGGAAGAGTAACATCACATGGTAATGACTACTCAATCCCACATCGTTACCTCATGCCTTTCAGGTAGCCTCCTTGCAAGAACAAGCAATTGAAGCACTACACAAGAAACACAGATTATCCTATGAACCAAGCGACTAAACTGCTCCTTATTTTGGCATTTTCAATTCTTCATCCTGAACACAATTTCAGAGCCCTGATACCATCAGCCAACCATCAATGATATTGGAACAAAAATGTGCCTTGGGCCTTTGTTATAAATTCAATGAAAAATTTTACCCTAGACAAAGATGCAATATCAAGCAATACAATGCTATTTCAATAACACAAGAATATATAGATGCAGAAGAAACTGATGAACAACCTACTGAGATTGTAGAAGTTTCTGAAATTTCTCTTTATGCTTTATCAGTTCAGCCATCGATCAACACCATCAAAATCAAAGGCATCACCCACAATCAACATATCTTCATTATGGTCAATAGTGACAGTACACATAGCTTTCCAAACCCCAGAATCATGACCTCTGCTAAAGCACAGGTGATTCAAACAACACCTCTGCAAGTGATAGTGACCAATGGGAATAGAATGCTTAGTGATGCTCAATGTCATCAATTCACTTGAAAAATGCAAGGCAACCCCTTCCAGTTAGATGTCAGGATTCTTCAATTGGGAAGATATGACAAGGTTCTAGGTGTTGACTGGTTAAGTCAATATAGTTCCATCCTATTTGATTTCTCCAAACTTTCCATATTACTCACCCATCAAGACAAATTGATTGACCTTCATGGAATGCTTCCTTGGTAAGCATTTTAAAGGTGAAATTACAAAGATGGATTCAGTCAGTTAGCCCAACTTTTCCTTAATAATGTTGTCAAAATACATTAGCCATCAATCAATTTATCAAAGAACAACTGCAAATTTCACCTAACCGAATGAAGCACTTTGCTAGCAAATAGAAATCAGATAGATCCTTTGATGTTGTTGGTGTATCTTAAGTTACAGTCTTATAGGCAAACTTTCATGGCTATCCGGTGGACACATAAGCTGGCATCCAAGTTTTATGGGCTGTTTTCAGTGGAAGCCAAGGTAGGGAAGGTGGCTTACAAATTCACACTGCCAGCATACTGCAATATTCACCCTGTTCCATGTGTCTCTCTTAAGAGAGAGCACATTGGCAGCCAACACCAAATACAGCATCAATTACCATTGTGGACATTTTTGTCAGAACACGTTGAAAACTCTATCAACCAGGACTTATCACCCTAGGCTCACTTAAGGTAAAGCAGTTGCTAATCCAGTGGATGGACTTAGATGTGGCGGAAGCCACTTGGGAAGATTCTGCTTTTATAACCAAGCAATTTCTGGCCTTCCATCCTTGTGGACAAGGATGTGGTCCACAGGAGGGTAGTTGTCATGTAATGCCTTAAGTAATGCAAATCCTATGATAGTCCAAGAAATCATACAAGGGCAGCCCACAAATTCCAGCATTAGGAAACAATAACAACATAAAAACAAACAAGATGACTCAGCAGAAGCCACGACTCATGCTTCTGCAATGGATAAAACAGGAGGTCTACACCTCAGGAAACTTAAAAAATAGAATGCAGCTCAGTTAACAACTGCAACAACTAGTATCACCTTATGGCATCAAATATACTTAGTAGAACTGAAATTTGTTAGTAATGAATGGCTGCTATTCATCAGCATTGTGTAATTAAACGTGTATAAGTAGTATAGGAACGTGTAAAGTTCATTAGTTGATTGAATTGATGTGATCTCTGCTCGATTTGCTTCTAAGGAATCAGATTAGTGTTCTCAAATCTCCTTTATGTTTTGACTTTGTTTTGTCTCGATTCTCCCTCAATTTCTTCTCTTCTTAACCTATTTTCTTCAGAATTTGTATCAATAATTAGTTGTAGAAGGGTAATCTTGCTCTTTCACTTCAAATCTACTAAACATAAACTTTAGCCCATGAGTAGAACTGAGTTTGTGGAGCATGGGCACTGCCTTAGCCTTCTTAAGGCAGCTCATCACCAAAATTAGGTCAAAGGCATCATTAAGTGCTATCATGAATCTTCCTATTCCACCCTTCAAGATGTACATGCACTGATTTGGCAATACCAATGGTGTTCTTTGCCTTTGAGTTGACAATTTCCATGCTGCTCCCATCTTGCTTGAGTTGCATACCTAGTCATTCTACTTAGGTCCCAACTACGAAGTTGAGTGGCTTTCGTGTCAACCATGGCGTGGGGCCGTAGGCATTCTTCCCATTTAATTGGTTTTCAGTGTATGTAAGGTCTGTGGACTTGATAGATGCCTAAACATGTTTCTCTATAGCATGAACAAGATAGATAGCTCCCATGCGAGCTTGGTCCCCATCTAATCTTCCTCTGACTATGGTTAATCCTTCTTCTTTTGTAGCATACTTAGAGCGTCTTTGTGCGGGTATTGTGCCACCTTATGTGGCTTGTGCATAGGAAGCACCCATTAGAACGCGTTTTCTTAGTTGTTGATGTACTAGTGCTTCATTTGGAGCTTTGAAAGTTTGTGGGCTATGTATTCTTTGAAAGTTACTTCCTTCACTTTTGGCTTTAGTTTTAGACTTATTGGCGTTGGATGCACTTTGTGCTAGCTTCTTTGATAGGGTTACCACTGTTTCCTTTGGTTGTGAGTGTCCCTCTTGATAGCATTATCAACTACTTTTCTGTGCACTCTTAGCTGAGTCAAATCTTCTACCAACTGTGTAAACAATTCTGTTTGAGCCTAGGGATGCAAATTATCAAAGAAGTGAAAGAGATGATCTTTCTATGACATGTCCTTGACGTCTAACATTTAAGTTAAGAAAGCTTTGTCGCAACCTCTGATTGCTCCCGTGTGCTTGATTTGCATCAACATTTGTTGCACCATGGATTTAGTGTTTGAATAGAATTGTGCAATTAGCTCTCTCTCAAAGTTGCCCTATGAGTCAATGCTCAATCATCCTTGGACATCTCCTCAAATCTGGTATGCTACTGTAGTTTGGCATCACCAATTAGGACATTGTCGCCATGGACACTTTGGCCTCCTTTGAGTTCATCTTTGTCGTCCGGAAGAGTTGTTCCAAATTGAAGATTGAATAATCAAGATCTGTCAAATCTCGCATGCCACTATGCAAATGTGATTGTAGAGGCTTGATTCTACCTTTGCCAAAGGAACTACCATCATTCGCTTTAACATGCACTAGAAGGCTCATTTTATCATGATCTAGGGATTTTCTTATAGTTTTCTTATCGAAACACAAATATCCTCAGTTTGGTCCTTGACTGCCTTTTTAAGGAGATCTCAGTTGATTTGTGAAGCTATTTGCCCATATTTTCATCCTATCGAATGATTTATCTCGGATTATAGCTTGATCACCTTTTCTTGAGAGTTTTGAGACAAGACATTATTGATAGATATACCGTAAGAGTCATTTGAGTAGTCGATGATGGTGACACTCGTGCCATCTCAATTTCAAAGTATTAGTTTTTTTTTTTTCCAAAATTGACGTCTTTCTTATTGCTCTTCTTATAAGTTAGACTCTAATACTTGCTGTTACGATTTGATTTTTATAGCCTCAAAATCGTGCGATGCACTTGTACTCGTTGATAGTCAGATGGAAGCCAAGTTGACCATTGAACACACTTCCGTGTGAAGGTCGATTGTGGGACGCAATTGCAAGCAAGCAATAGTGTTGATTATATAGAACGAGTCACTAAATGAAAGTGTAAAAGTATAAACAAGCAAGTAGTAGTAACATGTAACAATGGAATATGAAGGAAGATTTTTGGAATTCATTCTCCTATATAGAGAGTTTTGCACCTTTTAGCATTTGACACTAGCATACAATAAAGTGTGCCAATTTTTATAATGGGGTATCTAATTTTTCTACATGGCTAAAATTCAAAATAAACCCATCTAAGTTTCTAAAAAAAATAGGTGTTAGAAAATATATATAAAATTTTATATCGCGTAGTTTTAATTCTAACACTAGGCACCATGCTAGGTGCCACCCTTAGCAAAGTAGGGAGCTAGCTTTTAAAATATTATATGGGTTTAGAAAGAGTTAATTAGGACTCAATTTTTTTAAAAAAGTTTTGTATTAATATATATGAAGTTGAACTATCCATAAAAATGGTATGATCTGATAATTGGCATAACAAGTTATGTTGCGCTGAATTAATACTATAATCACCATTAATATCCACTACATTGTCATCTTATAATCGTTTTAAGCTTTCATCTCCTTTGTCAATAGATGTGTTGTGACGTACCGTACTTCTAGCTGAAAATTCGATAGAGTTCTGACCGTAATACGGACGTCGACCAAATATGGAAACCTGTAAATATCATTTACAACACACAAAAATCTATCCATATAAACTCCAACATCCAGACAAACACAAAACAACCAACACATCCAGACTATCGCGGTCTACAAACACAGGATCCAAAGCCACCCCCAATTAGGGCTCCAACATTGTGTATCCGGACACAATGTCGGGCAGAGAAAGATGCCGCTAGGTACTTGCAACAATCCATCATAATCCTGCGGAAACATATACTATCATCCATACATACAACGGAAACTACAATGCTATACTATCGTCCATACATATCAATATACATCATCGAGTCCAACCAAAATACAAGAACTCCATAATAATGTACAAAATCTCAAAATACAGATCCATCGAGCAAATCTTCCACTCCAAGACCAAGACCACTTATAAATACTATTCCGTCTCATCGAGTATTAGTGTGTGCTCATCTGAAGGTAGAAAAACAGTTAGGAGTGAGCCAAATGCTCAGTAAGACACAACATAGCAAAGGCATAAGCAGAGTACTCAAATAAATAAAAAGAAAGGGAATTGGAGCATGATGCATGATATGAAACGTGATTAAATACGTTTCCAGAATAAAAATAATTTTTCATATTTTATTTCTAATTTCTTTAGGTTTTAAAATATACAGAAATCTTCATTATCTTTTCGGATTTGCGCTAGTGGGCCTCACTAGACAGAGTAGACAATCAAGGAATGGAATATGTATATACCCCACACATTCTAAGGCATTGCTACGATATCTCCATTTCTAACGTCCCGTGGCTGACGATATATCTTTCGCTGGTATATGAGGCTAGATAACAGATACGCCACCAGAGTGTCCCGTGGTCAAGGATCATTCATCGATATGCTACTGTAATATCTTAAGGTATACCATGGAATATTACCATCAGAAATATAAATCCTTAATTCAGATTTCAGAATTACTTATTCTTAAAGGAAGGTCCACAAGATTCTTAAGTACAGTTCTCACTCCCTGGAGAACGGATCATCAGACATAATAGATTGTGGATTTCGTTAAAAGTTTTGCATATTTTGCAAAATTCATACATATGCAGATACAGATAATCATTTCTTATGATTTAAGTCTCCAAATGACTTCAATTATATGCATAATTTAACGAGACGCTTGGAAGAGATAGAAATTCCTTACCACGTCAGGCCAAACATGACTTTAAAGCTTTTGGATGAATTAACCCTTCACAAATGGTTACAATAATATTTTTTGAAATACACAATTAAGCGCACACACACACACATATATATATTAAATAACAATTAAAACGGTGGAATCATGCAAAAATTACTCATTTGCCTTGGATGAACAGTGCCTACGAGGGTGAATAGTACCTGCGTGGGTGATGGGTACCGTATGTGCGAAATTGGAAACCGGAAATTATCCACATTAAAGACATGGGTTTTCATTATCTCATTCTAAAACATGTATAAGATTCAGAATAATTGATTAAATGAGGTCCGGACACGGGTAAATAGTGTCGGCAAGGGTTAGGGTTTTGGGATTGCACAAAAACCGCGTACAATCATCAAATCGGACAACAATTTAATATTTACTGGTGCCCAAGTCGTGGGTTCCACAAAATACAAGTTTTGGGAGGGTATTGGAATGAAAATACCTGAGAGATATGAATAAAAATCAAAAAGAGAGGACAAAATGGGTATGAGTGTACTTGCTTCGATCCGATCTGTCACTTTACCAACTAGCTCTAAGTTGGATTCAGACTCAAAGGCTTCGATCTCCACTCTCTCTCTACTCCTTCGTTCTCTCTCTCTCTCTCAATGCTAGACGCGACGCCTAGCAGGCGGCTGACCGGATCCGCCTCCGGCTCTTAGGTTCCCGTGTCTTAAGCCTAATTTTTGGTTATAATAATTTAATTACCTCCTAAATACTAAGTTTTGAGATCCTGAACCTCACATGTGTTGCTCTCAATCACCTCAGTTTCTTCAGAATACTAGCAGAAAATTGGCAGCATTGAGTGAGCAAATATCAAGGAAAATGAGTAGAGATGGAACAATAAGAATTAGAGGCTTGGTAAAATAAAATGAAGAGAAAGACATCCTGGAGATGGTTAAAGGACAGGAGAGAGAGAGAGAGAGAGAGAGAGAGAGAGAGAGAGTAGACAAGATACTTGGCTCAAAATGAAAAACAAAGGATAAAGTGTTGAAGTGAAATTTGACAAAACAAGGCAGGAGTGAGAGATTGAAGTAAAACCAGGCACAATTAGTGATCCAACGTAAAAAAAAGAAAAAGAAAAGGTGGAGCAATTGTAAGAAGAGAGAGAGCATAAGCTTTTAAGAAAGGCACTTGGAAGCTGGTGAGTCCTTTGTTTTCTTCTTCATTTTTTTTTCTTGGTCATGCAACAGTTGAGCTTAGATAAACTAGTCTTTCAAGCTAGTGCAGTCTCGTTTCCCTGATTTTCTATTTCTTACTTCTGTTTTCAGTTAAAATGTCATGGCAAAATAACAGATGGTAGTTTGGTCCTATCGTCGAAGACTGTATTTCGCTAGATGCAGAAGTTGATTGTCATGTCCCAAAACAGAAACTTTTTTTTTATCCTAAATTTACTAAGATCCGACTAAAAAACAATGAAGCCGGGTTGGACGTGAATGAACAAAACCTGAAGCAATGAAATACCGCACAATCACAGGATTTAACCAAATTGATCTTGTTCGGTCCTAAGACAATAATAATATCTGCTCAAATAAACCCGCAAGGAAAGTGTTGAACAAATACTCAACAATCTCAATATCAGATCTGAAAAAATTCAACTGATATAATAATTCTAAATATAAACAGGTTGCAATAATCGAAAAATACAATGAACCCAAAATATAAATCTTGAAGCAAATCAAATACAAATTTGAATACAATACCCGAATGCAAATATAACTAAACCAAGTTTTCAAGAATCATTTGTCTGAATCCTGAAGTCTTCAAAACCCTCTAAATATTGACAAAATCGTGAATATAAAGCTCAACAAGTGTATACACGCACACAAAATAACAAATACAGCTCCATAAATAATTATGGAGCAAAAAACAATAAAACATGTGCAAAATCCAAAATAGGTCAAAAGTCTAACTAACAAATGTCCAAATATAATTTCGTACACAAAATTTGTAATTTGTATCCAAATGCCAAATAATACAAAGTACAAAATTATCAAAATGTTTGAATGCCCAAATATCATAAATCCTGAAGACTCAAAGTCCAAAGTAAAAATCTGATAAATGCGAATATCGATCAAAACTTGCAAATTTTCAAAATCAAACATTTCAAATATCGAATCATATGTAGATAAAATCTTAGAATACAAAATATGCTAAAATTTGAGAACTAAAGATCAAAAGACTAATTTTGATGAAGGGTTACACGTACTCTTAATAATCTTAGACCAAAACTCTACTATTTAATCTCGTAGATAAGCTGTTTATAAATTATTCCTTATAAATAGAGTTAAATGTTACTTTCTTTTACTTCTTGTAAATGATAGGTGTAGTCCTAAATTCTGTTGAAATATATTAGGACGTCCAAATATATTGTTTTGTTTAATTTCTTATAATGGTTCCCAAAAATATTAAATCAGGGGACTCTCTAACAAAAGGTTCAAAACTTTTCCTTCTGTAGGAAAAGTATAAAATTTTTACTCTGTGTAAAGTACAAATACAAAATTTTTTATCCCGTGGAAAAATACAAATATCAAATCAAATAATAAAATAAAGTTCGGTTCGAAGCCCATGCATAAACTATCATATGCAAGGCCCAAATATACAATTTCTTTTATTTCACAAATATTCATGTACACAAATAAAATATTTTAAATATTTACTTATTTTGTACAAGTCGGACAATACTCTCAAATGTTTGATAAAACTCTAGCAAAACTCAAAATTTTCGGTGAAAACCACATGCATCTAACAATATTCAAATGGGTAAGCTAAAGGGCCACAAACTTGTATATCAAAATAAGAAATGTAGATAAAATCAAAAGATTCACAAATAGACCAAAGAATGGGCGTATAATACTTACCTCGACCTTCTGATCTAATAGATTTAACTATCAAAGCTTCTAAAATTTCCTTCCTTTTCTTTGTCTTATCTTTTCTCCCTCCCTCTCTTCTCTCTCCTTCTCCCACAAAATGATTGAAAATGATGCACGTAGGTCCTTTTAAACACAATTGGTACATGAGCACCCAACAGACACGCATTAGCCGCCGCTTATAACCCTCAAGCGTGCACGAGACTGCCTCTGGTGCATTACAGGCACCAATTAATCTGCCTAAATTGCACACAAGCGCTGCATAGGCATCCATCAGGTATCATCCAATCTGCCAAAACACGCATGAGAACGGCTCAGTCACCCATTAGACGCTAAGCCTAGTTCCAAAATTTTGATTTTCCTTCAAATTTTCACATACAATTATTTTCAAATTGACTCAAAATTATATCAATTATATTAATGATATCATAAATCTTATACAAAATATGGGGCATTACACGAAGTGTCAGGGGACCTTCTCCAGGCACTTGCCTAGGCAACACCTAAGTGAAAGGTCCTTGACTTGGTGCAGGTAAGGTGCTAAGGCTGCTAGTGGCACTGGTGTTACGATTGAGGGAGTGATAGGATTCAAATGATAGGATGTTAGGATCTTATGGACTCAAAGACAATAATGAAATACGTATTAATAATTGTAATATGTCATAAAAAAACAGAAGAAGCTTATAATAGCTGGAAAAGGAGGTAACAAATTATGTAACCCCAACTTTCCCTCTCCTCTTGTAACCATCCCTCTGACACCTTGGCTGAATTGCTCTCCTCCCCTAAATCATCACTTGTTCACCATCTAAGCTCTTCCCATGTAGGGTCCCCAGCAAAGGAAAATGAATGGGTCTGTTCATTTTCTATATTTTTTTATTTTCCACTTCTATTTTTTATTTCATTTTTCCATTTTGATTTACTTATAAAAGTGCACATATTTACAATTTGTTGTTCATTAATAGTTATTTGCAATGCATCGATCAATTGACATATGGTTAAGGTTATTATGCAATTCAATCTCAACTTATGATATTCTGGTAGACATTAGAAGTGTGCGATCTTATCATTCAAGCTTAATTTATGAAGTTGTTGAGTGCTGAGTTGAGCTCGAGCCTAAAGATGAGTGTATTAATAAACAAATGGAGTCGGAGGAATAATTGTTCCTATAGAATTTAAGTGTCAATAGCCCACTTGTAATGACACACTAAATCTTAATAACATTGATACTTTAAAATAGAACAATATATTACTATTTTATTATTATATTATTGATGCATAAATAATAAATTTCCTTTTATAGGAAAATTAGATGGTGATGTAAATTTTATTAAGAGGTCCACACTTTTGGCTCCTTATATCAAGGGATAATACTTTATTTTTAATGTGTAAGAAATATCACTTATAAGCATTGAAAACTCAAAATATTTAGGTAATTCTCATGGAAAGAGACAAAAAAAAATATATAAACAAAATAGATTAGAAAATCTAATTCGGTTCCCTGAGTATATATTCTAAAATATTTTTGTTCATGTTCGATATATTTATAAAACAATGTTTCTAGATTAGCATATTCTCAAAACAATTGCACATGAACCAAATTTAGAAAACAGTTGAAAATCCTGCTTTATAACTGATGGAAAATTCAGCAGGTGAAAAACAAATAGATTTGAATAAATTACCAAATTTCTGTTTTCGTGGAAAAGTTATCCAGAAAACTTCAATTTTCCACAACTGAAAGGCTTGAAGTGTTTTTAATATTTGTTGAGTTGCCATGGCTTCTGTCTTTGTTGTCATTCAAAGAACCAGTAGCTTATATCAGTGGTAGCAACTTTCAAACATTCTCTTGCACTCATGGCCCTCATCTACATGTCCAGCACAAGGAGTAACCAGAATCCTTACCGTGATAGTCACCTTATGTTTCAGGTGTAGCCCTCAAATCTATTATTGAAAGTTTTGAAAGGTAGCCAGACCATCCATCTGTCTGAACCGTCTGAGGCCCTTCTCTTTTGACTTTGCTACCATAAGAACCTTTATTTTTTAGGGCCACATATGAATGAAAAATGAGTGTCCCAGTCAGCACCTTTTATATTCTCATATCAAACCAGAAACCACTTGTAGGCAGCAAGGGATGCCAACTTTCTAATCAAATGTGTCACAACTCAAGCCTCAAATAAAGATTTCTACAAATATTTTATCTTCTTTGAGGGTTTCCCGATACACCAAACCAAGCATTTTCCCATTTGTTGGGATTCTATGCCTTCAGTTAGCTTTATCCTAGGCTGTTTCATCTATTTGCTCAAATTTTGCAAGATCATATTAAATGGTCTCTTTTCGACTTTTCTTTAGCATGCTTCTATGCCTTTCATGAGTAGCTTATTGCATTCCTGCACAGCTCCTTACTGTTGCCTTACATGACTGTACCACCTCAACCTTGTCTATTTCATTTTATTTTCCATACGTGCTACTTTGACTTTCTTCCAAATGACCATTGTGAATCCTCTCTCTTCTGTTACAACCACAAATCTATTTTCTTATCAGTGTCTCTACTACCATTTTTTTTGATATGATAATACTTGTAGCTGCACAACACTTGCTTCTGTTGAGATGAGTGGCCTAATAATTGCCTTTTTGGTAAGTAATGTTTGTCTAAGTTAGAGGGGTATTTTTTTTCACACCAGACTCCATAAGCACTGCATCACTTCACCTGACCCATTTTGATTCTATGAGTAATGTTCTCAGTATTAGTCAAATTCTTGCAATTCCAAAGAATTTACCAAGGAGTATTGAAAAGGACATTTTACCAGTGCAACTGTTATGTGATGTCCACAGTGGCACTGTGACCAAAGCTGTAGTTTAGCTCCATGCTTCCACCACACAGGCCCAATATGTGGTATCTCACTGGCCTCCAATTGCACCATGGCTCACCACCACCACTGGTTTGAACCATAATCTTACATCAAACCCCAGTTATGCTACCCTGGCTCAGTAAATCTGCAACCAGCACAGCAGCAGACATGGTCATGGTACTGCCATGCTTCTACTGGCTTTAGATGGAAACCAAAACAAACTGAAAGTCATCCATCAAACGGCGCAAAAGAAAACCAGTAGCGTGGTTTCTGTTTTGTGAAATATTCAGGCTTTATTTGGCCCTGTGTTTTTTTTTTGGGGGGGGGGGGTGGATGAGAAGAGAGGGGAGAAAAAGGGTGATTGATTAGTCTGGGAAAGAAAGGAGATGAAGTGGATTTGTGACTTTTTTCTTTCAACTTGCTTCGAATATTATTCAAGCTAAAAAATTATAAATGGGCATGTTGAATGCGACCTATTTTCAGTTTCAGATAGGTATGTTTCCTAGAAATGGATTTTTATTGCTTTTTTCTTTATGCTAAATCTTTCAAAAGCATATTTTCTATCAAGGTTGTCATCTGTTCTGTTTTATTAGTCTCCCAGATAGAGAAAGGAGTTCTCCACTTACTTGATGCAGAAGAACCTCAAATTACAGTTGTGATGGATTGTGAAGGGCTAACTCCATTCCATTTCCCCTTGAAAATGATGAGATATTGTGTTATCCTTTTGCAAGACCATTACCCAAATTGTCTTGCTGCGTTGTTTGTGATAAGGCTGTCACCAATTGCTCGAGTGATTTCACAGGCTCTATTTCAGGTATCCTTCTGAGTTCTATTTTTCCTTTACACATGCTCTAGATATGATTTTTTTTTTTTTCTATAATATTTATCTGAGCAACATTGGTTGAGTGCATAGTGTGATATCTTTTTTCAAAGTCAACTTTATTCATTAAGATAATCAAAGGGGGGGATAGTTGATAGTTGATAGTTTAACTGAGGAAGATAATATTTTAACATGTTTGATGTCAAGGGATCTTGTGCAGATTGTTTTGCATATCTGCAAAACTGACATAAATGTATGTGCAAAGCTTAGATAAATCAGTTTAGGGGTTTGTGGTTTCTTCTTGCAGGACGTAAAGTTTGTTGGTTCTAGAGAGAGAATTTTCAATATTTTTTGGTAAAGAGGAATGGGTTATGTTATGTTTATCACATGATCTCCATGCAAATATGTATAAGTTGTTTGAATGCTACCTTTGTTTCTTAAGAGTGGGAGAAAGGCTAGTTCTGAAAGTACCATGGAGTTTAGGGCCATTATTGGTTGGCTCCATCTGCAAATGGCTATTGCTGTGCTTCATTAAGGATAGGCGTATCCTAGATGTTGTTCAAATGAGTAGACAATATTGAAAGCAATGGAGGCGGGTATTGTATGCAAACTGAACAAGGAAAACTTTTTCCTTCAACATGTTAGTTTGGAGTAAGTTATGGAATCATTGGATTATTAGCATTAGTGTGGGCAATTTCATCATACATAGTGGTATGCAGTCTCTTGGTTTCTTGGCTCTCAATTGGGCTTTAGCAGGGTGATTCCCCCCTTCCCCCGGTCAAAAAAAAAAAAAAAACTCAGGCTTATATCTTATAATGAACTCATGATGATGATAGGAGATGCCCATAATTCCAGATTATTGTTATCCAATTTACACAAAGTCCCAATTCACACATGCTGACTCATGCTAAATTTTCCAATTTGTCACAATGGTCCACCCAATCTACTGAAAATTTTAGTACAAAATTTGCAGAAAGATATCTGGTTGGAATGAGAATTCACTTCAAACAATGAAAGGGACAAATTTCAACAGGAATCAAGTGAATTGGGAAGTCTATCTTCCTACAGTTGATCGTAAGAGAGGGGCTTAAGCACTGGTTGCCAAGTAAAAAAAAACTTATACCACATATCTATGTTAGTAACTTTTGAAAGTGGTAACATATTGATGTTGTAATTGCTTATTAAGTAGCAAATGTGTCGAGTTACCTTTGTAACAGTATAAATCCTATGACCCCAACGAGCAATGGTTGTATGTAATTTAAATCAATTTGGATTGAACTGAAAAAGCTTATGGTACTTTCACCATTCCTCAGCCTCCTATGCCACTATGCTGTTATGAGACCCATATGCATGATGAATCAGGGTAATATTGACAATCAGGGTTGTGGTGGGGTCACTTCTCTTAAATCTGAACTTGGGCTTCCTTCCCATTGGAGCTTAGTGTAAGAATGTGACTATTTAGAGATCCAATTGTAGAGAAGTTTGGATGGGCTAATTTTGTGGGAAAATCTGGTAAATTGATTAATGGAATTATCGGGAGCACTTCTAGCATAGTCTCTTCAATTTCTTCTCCTTTGGTGGGCAAAAAAGGAAAAAAGAAGAAGAAGAAGAAGAAGATTGTCATATGTCAGAAAACATTTCTTTTTGATTTGCTAGGGACATCTTCAAATTTCAGTTGGTCGTATGCGGCATCATTTATCCTATATAAAAACGATTTTAGTGTACTATTTATGAATTTAATTTTGCTGATTGAGCTTGAGTTTTAGTGGAGACAGGATAGCTTATGGAGGGTGGTGTCAAAGTGGTTCGTTGAGTGGTTAGAAGTGGTTGGGTTCCTCTCCTTCTAGGAATGATGGAAAACCTCCTTGAATGCACTTTGAAAAGAGTTGGAAGAGTTTGCTTCTAGTGTTCTTTCTTGGTAAGCGGTGGTGATTCCGTGCTTTGCCAAATTTATTTATTTATTTATTTTTTTT
>JAODPA010066904.1:0-10752 GCA_025585075.1 Nepenthes mirabilis
AATTAATTTAACATAAACATATTTACATGAAATAAAATCCATACCAATATTGAAATGATTTCGTTTAATGGTTTGAATTTTCGAACACAAGTGAATTTATGGGGTTTTTAAATATAAAATAGAAATCTAGGAAATGGGAAGAGTCCTTGAGAAGGAAAACACCCATTACATGTTAGAATTGAATGACCTTGTGCAAGTTGCTACTATATATATTAAATATTTGAAAAATAAGCATGGTAGAATTCTCAGCATCTTGTATATTTAATTGTTTTGTATATTTTGATGGGTAGCGGATCCACCTAAGGCCTAAGCATAAAACCTGCTTGAATAAAACGGGTCCACGTCCCTGGATGGTCCGAGAAGCCCATACGGCTCAAGAGGTCAACAGAGGAGAAAGGGCCCAAGAGGCCCAAAGGCCCGCGGACGTGCCACAAATAGTGGCCAACAATGGACTAGGACACCAGTTTATTGATGACGTCACTAGCAGCACGCGCACTCTGCGACACGCAACTTGCACAGAGGATGGTGACTTTCGACGTCTGTATGGTATGACACCTCACAGAGTCAGTCTGCACACTAAATATTCCTAACACGACAGAATGGATTTGTAGAGTTGGTGGCACAATTTTTTGCACACGCCAGTGTCACGCGGCAACTCCATGCGGGGGGGTTTCGCCCGCTATATAAACATTCACTTTACACCTACCTAAGGATCCAACAAATTTTTGGAAGAATTCTAAGCCTGTGTATTCACAAGCAAAGAAAGAGAAAGAACAAGGAAGTCACGACCTGACATAGTGAAGATTTGTGTAGTAAAAGTGACTCTTTTGAGTTTTTATATACTCGATCCTCAGCCTCTTGGATTTGAACTCTCAGATAGTGAAAGTAATTCTCGGACTAAAATCTCGTGCTTTTTTCTTTTCATTTTAGAAAATGTTTTCTACGTAAAACCCCACGTGCCACACCCTCTCTCCTTCATCTTCGCACGAGTACTGTTTGGTGTTGCTGTCAAATCGCCGTTTCTATTTGTTCAAGGATTCGATGATGTAACATTTCGCACCGTCTGTGGAAACCGCAACAAAAAGTCAGCTTAGTCTATTCCCCAATAATCTCAAAAAATGGTGAACACTCGAAGACAAACCAGTAATCTTGTCAGAGAAGCGTGCTTAGGCGGCAAAGGCCCTACACCCTGTGTTAGAGTAGATGATCATTCTGATGCTTATGTGCAGGCATTGACGTTGAGAATGGACGATATGTCCAAGGACGTCCAAGGCTTTTGTTCAAGGATGGACACGCGAATGGAGGAGGCGCCATCCAAGGCCTCTCAAACTGCGACATCCTAGAAGAGGGGAAAGGGGAAGTAACACCCCAACAAACAAGCCGCTCAACACGAGGCCCCTCAGACATAGATTGCTTCGAGTAGCAGAGCCCCATCGTTTCTTTAAGGGCGCTTAGGCCCTCGGGTATAACAGAAAATCCCAGAGATGTGAAACCCTCACTGTATCTGCGATGGCCTGGGATGCGCCGTTCAGGATGCGACTCCTCTTGAAGAAGTCTAACTGAGGACAAGGAGCCATCCGGGGCAACAAGATGCGCAAGATCCCTACGAGTTGAGGATTTACTTCAACGAGAAAAAGGTGGTGGCATCGCCTTAGGCGGAGGAAAAGTTTGTGAAGGTATTCCGCCGAGCCTTTGGCAATTCTGAGGTAGGAGCTACTGACCTCGACAGATCTCCATTGACAACGGAGATTAGGATGGGGCTGCTTCCCCCAAGTTCAAAATGCCAAATTTTGACGCTTACGATGGAAGCGTTGATCCTATGGACCGCTTGGATTACTTTCATGAGCATTTGAGCCTCCTGGGCATACATGAGATGACAATTTGCCAATTATTTTCCTTAACGCTCAAGGGCGACATAAGGATCTGGTACTGTGAGCTGCCTGCAGACTCCATCCATTCATTTAACGAGTTGGCAGAAGCTTTTCTCTCCCAATTCGCTCCAACCGGAGGATCGAGAAGCAACAATGACACTATGCTCACGTAAAGCATGGGGCCAGGGAGAGCTTGAAGAGCTTTCTGTCTTGCTTCATATCCGAGGCCAGACAGATCACAAAGCTGACCGATGGAGTCAAGCTAACTGCATTCCTGTCCACGCTGGAGAGAGGTAGCTTCTTCAAGCACCTCGTGTACAAGGGTCTGCAGACGTTTAAGGAGGCACAGAGCATAGTAAGAGCTTACATCGTGGTTGAAGAAGTGAACGAAGCGAAGAGGCCCGTCTAGATAGAGAGCCTCCCTCCGAGGACAATGGATAAGAAAAGAAGGAACAAAGACCGGCAAGGCTCCCAGGAGCCCAAGAAGTACAAGAAGTCCGAACAGAATGCTCACAGGGAGTACGGCCCATTAGCCTTACTCCCTTGAATGACTCGCATACCAACATCCTGATGTAAATTCGAGATAAAAAGATTTTTAAAGTGGCTTAAGACGCTGAAGAAGTCAAACGATAGTGACCAGTCTAAATACTATTACTACCATCGTTGCGGACGCCATCGTACCGAGCACTGCAGGTCATTGAAGAACAAAATCAATGAGTTGAACAAGAAAGGTCACCTCAACCGCTTCCTACAAAGATCTGAACAGTCGTCTGAAACAGTAGAGGCAGTTAAGGTTGACCAGCCAAGAGGCAGAGTGGCCGCGGGGGTGCTTAATATGGTTTCCACCCGCCCAGCCAAAGGCGAAGCTCGGGAGGATCCAACAGCGAAGAATAAGAAACCTAGCGTAGAATTTAGGAATAAGGTTATTAGTTTTTGTAACAAAGATATGACCCATGTAACCACCCCTCATTCTGACCCATTGGTTCTAACTACACTTGCTTCTAACTGTAGCTTAGACTACAAAATAAAACAGCTATTTATTGATAATGGAGGCTCGCACAATATTCTCTATCTGGATACTTCCTTTAAATCAGGGCTCAAAGGTCACATTAGGGACCCATCCGAGGACATTGACAAAGAGCATTTCCTTCCTGGTAGTAGTCCTGCTCTCGATCTATAACACTATCATCGAACACCCCTTCCTGACTGCATTTAGAGTCGTGACCTCAATTCCACATTTAAAGATAAAGTTCCCAACACCATGCGGGATTCGGGAGGTCCTCGGAGATCAAGCTGTCAAACGGACGTGCTACCTATCCCAAATCACCCAGACGCCACTTCCTCATCCCATCCAAGACTTAAACTTCTGTGATGAGGCGACGTTGCAAGGGCTGAATCTTGAGAAACCATCGATGGAGTCCTTTTGCATTCTAGAGATTCAAAAAAGACTATCCAGATAGGAATCTTTTTGCCGCAAGCTTTCCAAGACCAACTTATCAACTTCCTACGACAAAACTCAGACGTTTTTACTTAGACAGAGAGTGACATGTTGGGGATACCGATTGGAGTAATGGTCCACAAGTTGGATCTAGATACTAGTCCTAAGCCCGTTTGACAGAAAAGAATGAATTATTCAGTAGAAAAGTTAGGCGCCATCCGAAAAGAGGTGAAGAAACTCCTGGACGCTAGATTCATCCGAGAAGTACAGTACTCCGACTGGCTGTCCAACATAGTCATGGTAAAAGCGAGTAACGGGAAGTAGAAGATGTCTGTAGACTTCACGGATACGGATGTCAACAAAGCATGCTCAAAAGAGACCTTTCCCTTGCCAATGATCGATTCCCTCATAGATTCGACATTCGAACATGAAATTGAGTATCATGGATGCATACTCGAGTTACAATCAAATAAGAATGACTCTTGAAGACGTGGAGCATGCCTCATTTATGACGGACCAAGGGACGTACTACTACAAAATCATACCATTTGACCTCAAGAATATTGGAGCTACTTATCAGCAGCTTGTAAATAAGATGTTCAAGGATTAGATCGGAAGGAATGTGGAGGTCTACGTGGATGACATGCTCATCAAATGCAAAGTAACCGAAGACCACATCTAAGATTTATCCAAGACGTTTGATGTCCTAAGAGCACACCAAATAAAGCTCAATCCGGCTAAATGTATATTTAGAATGACGTCTGAAAATTTCTTAGGTTACATCGTGTCGGGCCGAGATATCGAGGCTAATCTAGGGAAGATCAAAGCCATATTGGATATGACGAGTTCTCAGACTGTGAAGGATGTCCAAAGGCTAACTGGAAGGCAGCCGGCCCTGTCCCGCTCCTTGGCCAAGTCAGCCGATAAGTATTTGCTGTTTTTTAAGGCTTTGGGGGGCGCCAAGAGAAACGACCTCCAGTGGACGGCCAATTGCGAAGAAGCTTTCTAGGGCCTCAAGGGATACCTCTCGAACCCACCACTGTTGGCTTCTCCCCTGCTAGGCAAGGAGTTGTGCTTATACCTTGCGGTGTCCAAGACTGCCCTGAGCTTAGCCTTGGTCCGAGAGCGGCATGATAAGCAACAGCTTGTGTACTATGTCGGCAAGATCGTGGCTAACGTTGAGACAAGATACTATCACGCAGAAAATATGGCCCAGGCGCTTGTGTACTCTACTCGAAAACTCAAGCCATATTTTCAAGCACATAAGATTATCGTCCTAATTGACCAGCCTTTGAGAGCGATCCTACGGAAGAAAGAAATATTGGGACGGTTGGTCAAGTCGGCTAATGAGTTGGGCGAGTTCGACATAAAGTTTCGTCTTAGCCCGGCGTTGAAAGGCCAAGCCTTGGTGGACTTTATCGTTGAAATCGCAAACCCAACCCAAGAGATCTCGGACGCCTGTGATGCAAAGGAGGAACATAGTCCAGCCAACTGGAACCTGCATGTGGACGGCTCATCCATGAAGGACAGTTGCGGAGTTGGCATTGTGCTGAGGACTTCTAAAGAGTCAGAGATCAAGTATTCAATGACCCTCGAATTCCTAACAACCAACAACGTTGCACAATATGAGGCCCTACTTGCCGGACTTCGATTAGTAAAGGAGTGATTGGCCAAAAACTTGGTAGTTTACAGCCCTAGGCTTTCCAGATACCTATCAAAGGTTCGAGAACTGATCATGGCCTTTGGGAAGGTACGGATGGTCCACATCTTACGAGGAAAAAACCAGAGGGCTGATCAGCTCACCAAGGCAATGGTCTCAGGCAACCCAGAGCAGTATGCCAGTGGAATGCACGAGGTCCTCGTGAGGCCCAACGTAGAAGATCCGAAGCAAGAGGTAATGCAGATCTCAGAAGCTGACAATTTGATGACCCAACACCTCAGGTACTTGACCGACGAGACATTGCCTGAGAATGTGAACAAGGCCAAGAGGGTGAAGAAGATGATATGATGGTACACCATCGTGGACGGACTGCTATATAGGCGAGGCTTCTCAGCCTCTTACCTACGGTGCCTCTCTCCTGAAGAGGCTGATTACACTCTTGGAGAAGTGCGCCTCAAAATTTGTAGATTCCACATTTGAGGTAAGAATCTCACATTCAAGCACATAAGGTAAGGATACTACTGGCCAACTATGAAATATAGTGCCATGGATTTTCTATGGAAGTGTAAAAACTGTCAAGTCCACGGCAACCTGGCCCACCAACCGCACAAGGAACTCAAAGCTTTGAAGTCACATTGGCCGTTCGCACAATAGGGGTTGGACATACTCGGGCCATTGCTAACAGCATCTGGACAAAGAAAGTTCTTAATAGTGGGGATCGACTATTTTACTAAATGGGTAGAGGCCATGTCACTGGCACACATCATAGAGCAGAACGCAACAGATTTCGTCCGGTTGAATATCTTCTGTAAGTTTGGGATTCCAGAGTGCATTGTAACTGACACTGGGACCCAATTCTCAAGAAAAAGGTTCGCCAAGTATTGCGTCAACCTAAGAATAAGGTTAGTGCAAACGTCAATTGCATACCGACAATACAACGATCAAGTGAAGGTCATGACTGAAGATAAAACTAGAGCATGTTGGGGGCTCATGGGTCGACGAGTTGCCGTCAATGCTATGGTCATACAGGAAGACTTCTAGAGAGCCTACGCGAGAAACACCCTTCTGCCTGTGCTACGGTGTAGAGGCGGTTATTTCGGTGGAAGTCGAACTTCCAAGCCTAAAGGTCGAGTGCTTCAGTCCAAGCGGTAATAACCAAAGGCTTCGAGAAAATCTTGATATGCATGAGGAAGCAAGAGACCTCGCAAAGCTGAGAATAGTGGCGAACTAGCAAAGGGTAGCCCGATGTTACAATAAGAAAGTGAAGACGTGACAATTCAAAATTGGGAACTTAATACTGAGGAGCATAGAGGCCACGAGTAAAAGTACCGACCGGAATAAATTCTACCAAAATTGGGAAAGGCCACTCCTGATCTCAGCCATCTTTTGAAACAAGGTGTATAAATTGCACACCCAAGAAGGCAGACTAGTCCCTCGAGTATGAAACGCCACACACCTCAAGGAGTACTACTAATAAATCTATGTGCAAATAGCCAGGTAAGACGAGACGTACTATCTGATGTAACACATTTTATGGATATAGTAAAATGACTTTAACCTGTTTATTGTCTTGGATTTTATTGAATGTTTGCAAGTCATCTCATTAATCAGCGAGTCCTAGGTTGCGCCTAGGTCATGTGAAGGCAAACCTTTCACTTGCTCTAGGATAGAATAAAACTCGGTTGTATCCGAGCGGTCCGAGAAGTCAAACTTAAACTCGACTGTATCCGAGTGGCCTAAGATGTCGAACTTAAAACTTTGGAAGACACCAAGCGACTCTAGAGGTTGGACTGTAAATTTAGGGGGCTTAAAACGGCAGGCATGTGACGACGCTAGAAGTACCATCTTTAACATAAGACGGTCAGAAGGTTTGGACATTAAGTTAACATAAGATTGAGTCTCTTTAACAGCATGTCATAAAAGAACTAGGCACTCAAGCAGTCCGAGGAAGACAAATGAGACAGTTACACTTAAAAATTTTAAATTTTATTCATCTATTCAACATATGAACAACTTTATACATATCTAAAAAAAAGGGGGGAGGAAAACTCCACGGTTAGCCCACAGAAGGTCCTGACTAAGAAGGAGTTCCTTGATAATGCTACTGTTGTCCCCGTGATCTAGAAGGCTCTTCTTAACCAAACGATCCCAACCGCCCAGAAGATCGAGGATCGATTAATGACCTAGGCCGATGAGGGCTGGGAAACGCCCTTCCCAGAAAGCCATATAAGTCCTTCAAACACGTGGCACAGGCGTTCTGAGGATCGAACACAACCATGAAAAACCGTGGATGCAGCAATACATCACTTGGCGGCACAAATTAATGTCGTCCTTGTACTTGCCCTCCAGAGTTGGAGCTATGTCCACTGCCCTTGCTGAAATCCTCAGCACTTCCTCCAATTGGAGGTTCTGATCCCATAGTAGCCCATACTGAATTTGATGAAACCTTAATATATCCTCCAGGGAAGCGATCTTGCTCTCGGCCACGGCAGCCTTTCTCTTAGCCTCAGTTAGCTCCAATTCCAGACACTTGCAGGCTTCTCCAGTGGCTTTCAAGGACTCTAACTCGGTGCAAGTTTGGATGACATCGCTAATGAGCTGACCAAGGTTCCCGGCCAACTTTTGAAAGTTTAAAGAAAAGCAAAGCCGTTGAAATATGAATGGAGAAAAACAAGAAGTTAAGAGGCTAAGGAAGGACAGAATGACACCTGAGAGACGGGAGAGTCACTGGATGAGCTCTCCCCTCTAGGAGTCTCGGACTGCTGTGGCTCAGCAACAGGTAGCTTAACGGCCTGGCTTTCATCAACCTCAGTAGTGTCAGCGGTCATTGTCATCATCATCATTGCTGCTTCATTAGTTCATGTCACCTCAACCTCCCCCACAGCCTGCTCCATGTTGTCCTCGGATGGATAATCCATCCAGTCCGAGACCTCACCAAAAAACCCAAAAGGGATCTCAGGATTTGGTTCGTCGAGGATGGGTTGGGCGACAAGCGGGTCCGCGAGCTAGCGCACAGGCTTAGAAGGCTGCCCGGACGACTCAGCAGAGGCTGAAGGTTCGACACATGCAATATCTCGGATTGAGGCCGCCTGCAAAGGTCTCGACCGCTTGAAGAGAGGTGCTATGACGGGGTCATCGTCATCAGATGAGGAGTATTCGACAATGGTCATCGGACCTTTTCAAGTCTCAGTCCGGCGACCCTTCCTTGATTGCCCTGTTGGCTCCTTCATCCTCAGAGGCCTCTCCGCCTCCCTCTTCTTCTTCTTCTAAGAAGCAGCAGCAGTGACACCAGAGTCTTCGGCCTGAGATCCCGACTTGGCTTTCTCCAAGTTCTCAGGTTTCAGTCAAATGTTCTTCTTATTCTCATTGAAAGTGCCAAGGTTAGCCATCACCAAATTTCTAACCTCCTGGGCAACCTCCCTTTCCTCTTTGGAGATGTCCAAGTGATGCTTTTGCGCCACATTTCCCAATATAGTGGAGAGAGCCAAGTTCTCTCGAACTGCAAAGAAGAACAATTTATCTTTTCACCTCATGGTGGAATCAGTGTTCCACTCTATCATAACTGCAAATTCAGGACGTTGAGTCATGACAATCTAATCCAAGTTATGGGTAAAGCGGAACATCACTTTCACCATGGCAACTTCAAGCCCCTTATTATGGCAGTGTGTAAAAATACAAAGTGAAAAGAGATTCCTTATGGCGTTAAACTGTAATCTCACAAATAGAATGTCGAGCTCTATCATGATGTGATACAACTCCAGCGGTACAGGAAAATAAAGCCCACCCTTGAGATGAACTTCGTAGATGGTGATGAACCCATTAGGTGGGCTACAAGCCCTATATTGGGGCTTAGGAACCACCATCATTATTGAATCAGGAATGCTGATCTTCGTGCGGATGGCGTCGAGAACCGGCTAAGGACAAGGAAGATGAGATTTCTTTAACTCCAGGAGCCATGAAAATTGGGAGAAGAAACACAGAATAAACAGAATATTTGAGAAAACGGTAGAAAAAGATATGGGAGAGAGCCTTAGGATTGCGTGGTAAAAAATAAAGGCTGCAATCATATTTGAAAACGGCTAAAAAGGTTGAAAGGCACGCCCGTCATTACCGTTGCCATGCGTCAATCACCCGTACGCCGTCAAATATCGTGGGTTTTATGTTTCTAGGGCGACGTCAATCTCATTAACTGCGCATCTATTGCGCTTTAATGGCAGAAATGGTGATGCGGGCCAAGCTCTTGGACTACGAGAGAATTCTCAGACTCAAGCATGCTTTAATGCACATGGGCGTGCCTTCGTCAAAGCCTATATTATCGGAGGACATCTTTGGATCTCGAGCAAATATGCATAAACAGCGATCCTTTATGAACATCTAGCAGTGCTTGAAATAAAGAGGACTTTGAATGTTCTGATCAGACCGTAGGCGTAGAAATTTCCCAGACTTCTGAGTAAATTGCTAGACTCAGCTGGTTCACAGAGCTTTTTGTTCACGCGTCCCCAGGCCTTTAGTTCCAACCTTGTCCACGTACATTTCCAAAAGCAAAGGATGCGAACAGATTTTTAGTGGAGAACGCCTTCGATTGACGCTTGGGACATTTTTGCAAATAACAAACATGCCAAACATTGAAATCTTCAAACCTTTGGCATGGGGGGGCTAGTGATGAGTAGCGGATCCACCCAAGGCCCAAGCATAAAACGACTTGTGCAAAACGGTTTCACATCCTTGGATGGCGCTAGAAGCCCATGCGACCCAAGAGGTAAATCGGGGAAAAAGGGCCCAAATAATACCACTCGAGCGCTGGTCGAGCACTACATGCACAAAAATGCGCTCGAGCAGTGCTCGGGCGCACTGCTTGCAAAGGGAGCCACCCCCGCTGTGCTCGAGCGCCCCTGGGGTGCTACGCGCGCAGATTTGCACTCGATGGGCACTCGAGCAGCGCCCTAGGTCCTACGCTCTTTTTCCCCATTTTGCATCAATTTACATAAATTTCATTCATATAATTAATCCATAATTATCATATTTTAAAAATCGGGATCTCACAGGCCCAAAGACCCGCGGACATGCTATAGATAGTAGCTAGCAATGGACAATGACACCAGCTCACTGATCACGTCACTTGCAGCACACGCGCTCTGTGACACGCAATCTACACAGAGGATGGCGGCTTCTAGCGCATGCGTGACATGACATCTCACAGAGTCAACTTGCGTACACTCAACCTTCCTGACATAATAGAATGGATTTGCAGAATTTGTGGCAGAATTTTTTACACATGCCAGCGCCACGTGGCAGCTCCATGCGGAGGGTTTCACCCACTATATAAGCATTCATTTTACGCCTGCCCAAGGATCCAAAAATTTTTTGGAAGAACTCACAGTGCTTGTATTCGCAAGCAAAGAGAGAGAAAGAAGGAGGAAGTCACGTCATGATATAGTGAGTATTTGTGTAGTAAGAGTGAATCTTTTGAGTTTCTATATACTTGATCTTTAACCTTTTATATTTGAACTCCCGGATAGTGAAAGTAATTCTCAAACTAAAGTCCCATGATTTTTCCTTTTCATCTTAAAGAAGGTTTTCTACGTACAACCCCACGTGTCACTCTCTCTCTCTTTTCTCTTCTCCTGAGCATTGTTTGGTGGTATTATCGGATTCTCATCCCTATTTGTTCAAAAATCCGAGGATGCAACATATTTAAAAAATAAAAAAATTAATATTAAAAGGTATATATTGAGATTCATTACTCAATTGATATCAAATGAATCTAATGTCTTTTTAGGATA
>JAODPA010066906.1:0-10756 GCA_025585075.1 Nepenthes mirabilis
AATATTTATTTCTCTGAAAATAAGGAAGAAATAAAATTTCTATTATCTCTAACCAAACGCCACCTTATAGTATTATGGACAGATATATTATTTTAGTTTTTTGTACTATAATTGGCGATGATATAATTTTAATTATGTATGTATTATGAATAGTTACAAATTTAGATGTCAAATTGGATTAAATTTCACCAATTTTGTGGGATGAATTTTAGAACATTCCATTAGAAATCTTCTGAAATTGAGTTGCAGTCGCCTTTTATTTTGATTTGCCCATTTCTTTATTTGACTGAAAATCTTGTACTTCAGAACCCCATAGTAATAACAAAGAATGTGTTAAACTCTTATATGATATAGAAGAAGATCCTTAGCCTTAGTTAAGAAGCATTTCCATAATGACATTTGAATCCTAAATCTCCTTTCTTCACTTTGTAAAAAAAAATTCACAATCTTGATAAAAGATGTAGCATTTAGATCCCAATTGTGAAAAAAAAAAAAAATTCAAGACTCACAGCTCCGTTCCTTCGACTAAATAGTCACATCAGATTTCAAGTTCTCTATTGCATTCCCTAAATAGTATTCTTTTCACATTTCTCTCACAGTACTTGTATGCTATCGGTCATTGAGGAATACTTTGAGGAGGGTGGTCCTCCTTTGTCGCGTAAAAGCGATCAGAATTCGAACATGCCGTGTTTTATTGAAAAGGATCAAACCCTGGGAACGAATCTACAGGGCTATAACCTTCTTTGGTCAGATCTTCCAACATTTTCATAATTACAGTTCTTTGCACTCGTTAGCGTAATAAACAGACGTAAGTGACTTGAAAGGTTACTTACATTATTATTATTATAGAACATCTAAAGATGCCTAGTTTTGGAGTTGTCACCCCAACCTTGGTTAGGGGGTCGTTGGACCGTAGCTTACTGCTGAAAAATGTAATGGGCTAGCGCGACTCGCTCCGCTTTTCAAGCTCTGCCGTCCTTACTTTGTGATTATTTTTTATTTTTAAAATAACTGCTAAATCTTGATTTATTTTCACAAAGTGAACCAAGACGTCTGTATATATTTAGATGCTTTAAAAGTTATTGTAATTGAAAAACTCATATTCTTAAATTGAAAACATCAGTATTTATAGAAGTCGTGCTTGTGATACACAAGTTTCAATATATTATTTTGTCGTCTCCTCTCTTGAGTTGTCATAAGTCTGATATTAATTGATGATTTTTAAAACTTGCAGAATGAATTTTTAGAAAAAAATTAAATAAAAAAATTTAAATAAATTATCAAAAAATAACAGTTATAAATCATAAAAAAGATATAACTTGATGGGTATTATTACCCGAATAACTGGTAACCACCAATGGGATAAAATATTTAAACTCCTGATAACTTCTACGGTTTGTTTTTAAAAAGAAACGAACCATAACCAACCGGAGGTTGAAACCGGAGAAATTATAAAATCGACGGGAGTTAGAATAACTAAATATACTTATCTGGAGAAGTTATACTTTTCCGAAGAGGTTACAAAACTGAAAGGAGAGCCTATATAAAGCGAAGGTAATCCTCCAAGAAGATGAAGGCCCGAAAATTCTCTCTCTCTGAAAATTATTATCTGAAATAAAAATATATCTTTCCCTTTTTACTCTCAAAAAAGGCTATGACTGACTTGAGTATCGGAGAGCCTTTGGGGATTTAGCCCCATTAGCCTTCTGACCATCTTGTCTTCTTTTGTGTTGTACAGGTCTCGAGTTAAAAAGACGGAGCAACAAAAATCATCTTCATCCACTACCGGACCAGATCCGCATCATTATCTTTGTCTAACTCCGGACCAGATCCGCAACATTGGCGCCGTCTGTGGGAATCAGACAAAAGTTTGATTTACCACTAAAAAAAATAATATATAAAATGGTTAACACCCGAACGCATTAGAGTGCTCCGACAATAAGTGCTCCGGAGATAAGTACTCCGGCAGTAAGTGCTCCGGCATTAGAAAATACTGTTCCTGAAAATAACCTTCCTTTACCGGAGCAGGAAAAGAATCAACAGAATCAACTCATGCAAACGATGAAAGCTCATATGGACCAAATGACTCAAGAAATTCAATCTTTACGCAAAGAAGTGGGATATCAAAAGCCGGACGCCCATTCTTCAGCAACACATATTCCCGCTTCAATGGAAAATAGGCGAAAGAAAAAATCAACCGTACATATCCAAGAAAAAATATTTTCAAGAGAAAGGGGCGAAGGCCGATCTCGGTTAGAGGGCCGGTTGGGCCCGAGATCCATTGAAGACAGCCCAGAAAGACGAAATCCCCGGAGTGAAAGAAGACCTCTTGACCAAGAGGAAGCTTCCTCCAACTTGCCTCCGGATGGAAAAAATAAACAACAGCACCGGTCTGAAGCTCCTGAGGAATTGAGAGTTTATCTCAATGCCAAAAACGTCCAACATCATCAATCCGAAGCTCCTGAGGAATTGAGAACTTATCTCAATGCCAAAAACGTCAAACATCACCGATCCGAAGCTCCTGAGGAATTGAGAACTTATCTCAATGCCAAAAAATCTGCTGTTGTACCTCAGAGAGAAGAAAAATTAGAAAAGATGTGGGATTATCTTTTCGGAGAAAAATCTGAGGGACGAACTAGCGATCTAAGGAGGTCCCCATTCACAACGGAAATCCGGACCTGTCCATTACCCCAGAAATTCAAAATGCCAGTCATTGACACGTATGACGGAAGTACCGACCCAATGGATCATTTGGATCACTTCCGGACGATACTAAGTTTTCAAGGCTTAGATGAAATGATGATGTGTCAATGCTTCCCTTTGACTTTGAAAGGGGATGCAAGAATCTGGTTTTACCGAATGCCAACCAACTCAATTCGGTCCTTCCAAGAATTAGCAGATAATTTTCTTTCTCAATTTGCTTCAAGTCAAAGAATAGAAAAACAACCCTGGCACTTGGCCCGTATCAAACAGGGTCCAAATGAAAACCTGAAGAGCTTCCTATCAAGATTCACTTCCGAAGCTCGTCGAATTCCACGCCTCACTGACGAAGTAAAATTAAACACTTTTATTGCAAATCTGGAGCCAGGAGAGTTTTTTAAACATTTGGCCCATACGAATCCACAAACTTTCAGAGAAGTGAAAGTTACTGCACGAGCATACGTGGCAGCAGAGGAAGCCAATGAGGCTAAAAAACCAATCAGAGTGAATCCTCCTTATCAAGGATCACCAAAAAGAAGAAGGAACGAAGAATCCCATCCAAAGGAGCCCAGAAGGAAGTTTAAGAACGAAACACGAAGAGAATTCAGACCTTTTGATCCTACCCCGTTAAATGATTCAAGAATAAATATCCTGATGCAAATACGGGAGGAAAAATTCTTCAAGTGGCCAAGAGCCCCAAAGAACCCTGAAAGTGGAGATCAAAGCAAGTTTTGCCACTACCATCGCTCACCTGGGCATGGAACTGAGGAATGCTGGACTCTGCAAAGGGAGATTGAAAGTCTGATCAGGAAAGGACATCTCAAAAAATTCTTAAAAAAACCAGAGGATAACTCTGGTGAAAGACTGGAAGAAGAGGAGACGGAGCAGCCACAATTGAAAAGCCGTGTGGTGGCCGGAGTGGTAAATATGATAACCACCAGACCGGCCAAAGCTCAGTCCGGCCAAATGGATGTCATCCGAAGTGATAAAAAGCGGAAGTTTGAAAGTGATGATGTAATTAGTTTTAGTAAGGAGGATATGGATCATGTAAGGACACCACACTCAGATCCATTGGTTGTATCAGCTTTAGTTTCTGATGGTAACGTGGATTACCAGATGAAACGAATATTTATCGATAATGGAAGCTCTAGCAATTTACTTTATTTTGACACTTTCATTAAATTGGGTTTGAAAATTAATCAACTCCGGCCAGCCAATGGACCACTGTATGGAGTGGGAAATGAACCAGTCACAGTCAAAGGAACCATCCAATTGGAGGTCACGTTGGGAACCTACCCAAAAACTGCTTCTCACGAACTAACTTTCCTGGTAGTGGACTTGCCTTCAGTTTATAATGCGATTCTAGGCCGGCCCTGCCTTGTAATTTTTGGAGCAGTAACATCTATTCCCCATTTAAAAATGAAGTTTCCAACATCAAATGGTGTTGGAGAAATATTGGGAGATCAAATTACCGGACGAACATGTTATTTATCCCAAGTTGAGAAAAATGTTCAAGATCGGTCTGTGGAAGATTTTGATTATCGAGATGAAAATACGTTACAACAAGCACAGTCCGGAGAAGTTACTGATTTGATTCCGTTGGATCCAACAGATCCGAAAAAATGCGTACAAATAGGAAATTCATTGACCGGACCAGTTCGTGGGCGGTTAATTGAGTTCCTCCGGCGGAATAAAGATGTCTTCGCCTGGACATCATCTGATATGCCTGGAATTCCAACCGAAGTGATAGTCCATAAACTAAGTTTGGATCCTAATCACAAACCAATTAGGCAAAAACGAAGGAACTACTCGGTTGAGAAGCTCATTGCAATCAGGGAGGAAGTGAAAAATTTGCTAGATGCCGGTTTCATAAGGGAAGTCCAATATCCGGACTGGCTTTCTAATGTGGTTATGGTAAAAAAGAGCAACGGAAAGTGGAGGATGTGTGTTGATTTTATCAATTTGAATAAAGCCTGCCCAAAGGACAGTTTTCCTTTGCCAAGAATTGATTTATTGGTAGATTCAACTTCCGGACATGAACTACTCAGTTTTATGGACGCATACTCCGGTTATAACCAAATTAGCATGTGCCCGGAGGACGAAGAACACACCTCCTTTATGACTGACCAAGGAACTTACTGTTACAAAGTAATGCCGTTCGGATTGAAGAATGCCGGTGCCACGTATCAAAGACTGGTGAACAAATTATTCGCAGATCAAATCGGCCGAAACATGGAGGTATATGTAGATGATATGCTCGTTAAAAGTAAAGTCATGGACGATCACACTGCGGATTTGGAAGAGGCTTTTGAAGTACTCCGGAAACATCATATGAAATTAAATCCAACCAAATGTGCTTTCGGAGTATCCTCTGGCAAGTTTTTGGGATTTATAGTTTCAAAGCGAGGAATTGAAGCCAATCCGAAAAAAATAAAGGCGGTTGCAGAAATGAGCCCGCCAAAAACTATAAAAGAGGTTCAACGGCTTACAGGAAGACTTGCTGCACTCTCCCGATTTTTATCCAAATCGGCAGAAAAGTACCTTCCATTTTTTAAAGCTTTAAGAGGAACCAAAGCAAATGGTTTCCAATGGACTGAAGAATGCCAAACAGCTTTTCAGAATTTAAAAGAATATTTAGCCAGCCCTCCTCTCCTGACATCACCATTAGAGGGAGAGGAGTTATTTTTATATTTGGCGGTTTCTGATGCAGCATTAAGTTCGGTTTTAATCCGGCAACAGGCGGATGTTCAAAGACCGGTTTACTATGTCAGTAAAACACTGTCCGACGTAGAAAGTCGTTATACACACGCCGAAAAAATAGTGCTAGCGCTTGTTTATTCAGCAAGAAAGCTAAGGCCATATTTCCAAGCCCATAAGATAACCGTCCTCACAGATCAACCTCTTAAAGGAATCTTACAAAAGCTGGATACTTCAGGCCGACTGGTCAAATGGGCAATCGAACTTGGAGAATTTGATATTGAATACAAACCAAAGCCATCGATAAAAGGACAGGCTCTGGCTGATTTTTTAGTTGAAACTTCTTTCTCAGCCCAAAATAATGAAGTAGAAGATCAAAACATTGGCCGGACTGAATTATCCACTCCATGGACGATGTACGTGGACGGATCTTCTACGCAATCAGGAAGCGGAGCCGGAGTGATATTGCGAACTCCAGAAGGAATGGAAATATAATATTCACCGAGGCTTTTATTCCCAACAACAAACAACGTGGCTGAATATGAAGCTCAGTTAGCCGGACTTCAGTTGGCCAAAGAGTGTTCAGCAAAGTACATTGCGGTTTACAGTGACTCTGAGTTGATGGTCAATCAAGTTCGAGGAGACTTTGAAGTGTCAAATTCATGTTTAGCAAAGTACCTTGCTAAGGTAAGAAGTGCATTTCAAGATTTTGATAAAATCGACATGAACCATATTTCTAGAACGAAAAACGGAAAGGCCGACCAGTTAGCAAAGGCGGCGGCCATAGAGAATCCGGAGCAGTACTCCCGAAGTATGCGAGAAGTTCTTACTATTCCAAGTATTGAAGAAATCGATCAAGATATCTTACAAGTCACTAGTAATGAAAATTGGATGACTCCTTATTATCGATATCTTTTTGATGGAGTAGTTCCAGAAAATCCGGACGAAGTTAAACGAATAAAGAAAACTGCTGGCTGGTACGTTATCATTGATGAAAAAATATACCGTCGTGGGTACTCCGTCCCATATTTGAGATGCCTAACTCCGGAGGAAGCAGATTATGCTTTAGGTGAGGTCCACCTTGGGATTTGTGGATCCCATATAGGAGGAAAGAATCTTGCCTTCAAATTAATGCGACAAGGCTATTTTTGGCCAACTATGAAAAAAGATACTGCTGACTATGTCAAGAAATGTGAAAACTGCCAAATCTTTGGAAGCATACTTCATGCACCTCCAACCGAACTGAAATCATTACAAGCACCCTGGCCGTTCGCGCAATGGGGGCTGGACATACTGAGACCCTTCCCAATAGACACTGGACAAAGAAGGTTTATTATAGCCGAAATTGATTATTTTACCAAGTGGGTGGAAGCTTCTCCCTTGGCAAAAATAACTGAACATAATGCAACAGAATTCGTACGACAAAATATTGTCTGCCGGTTTGGAGTTCCAGAAGTGATAGTAACTTATAACGGAACTCAGTTTATAGGAAAGCGCTTCACTAAGTTTTGTTCGAATTTGAAGATCCGGTTAGCACATACCTCTGTTGCTTATCCACAAGCAAACGGCCAAATAGAGGTAACTAATCGGACTTTACTACATGGATTAAAAACGAAATTGGAAGAAGCTGGGGGCTCTTGGGCTGATGAGTTACCATCAATATTATGGTCAAACCGGACGACTCCTAAAGAGTCAACTAGAGAAACGCCATTCAATTTATGCTACGGAACCGAAGTAGTGATACCAATTGAGATAGGGTTGCCCAGCCTCTGGATAGAAAATTTTGATTCTCACAGCAATTCAAAACGGCTTAAGAAAATTCTTAATTTATTGGAAGAATCCAGAGAAACAACAAGGGTACGGACTGCTGCTTATCAGTAACGGATTGCGCGATACTACAACAAGAGAACAAAAGCACGACAATTTGACGTGGGAGATTTAGTCTTGAGAAGTATACAGGCAACCGGAAAAATTGCAAATAGGAATAAGTTGTCTCCTAATTGGGAAGGTCCGTTTATTGTTTCTACTGTATTAAGAAATAGTGCCTATAAATTACGCACCTCGAATGAAAAATTATTGCCGAGAACTTGGAATGCAATGCATTTGAAAAAATTCTTTCAATAAAAGTCAAAATGTTTTATTCCATTCAAAAAAAGTACCCAGTACATTTTTTCTTGTCATCAATACAACATTAATAAAAATCAAAGTTGATGCGGAAGACTTGATGAAGGCTGCATTGAAGGTTCACCAACTTCTGAAAATTCTTTCAAATCTGATCGGAGGCGAGCGCCCAAATTCCTAGGATCAAAAAAGCCGACCGGAAAATTTGGATCTAACTTAGGAGCAATCTGCCGGCATAGAAGGATTCCGTCCAAAAATCTAGCATTCAATGCCGGACGGACCTCTTCAGGCTTAAATCGCACCATGAGTTCTGCTCCCAACTTGGCGTTGTCGCTTCTCAGGCTAGATGCGTGCTCTTGAGACGCTTTCAAAGCTTCATTAGCTTTCTGCAACTCCAGCTCAATACTAGAGATCCGCCTCTGTAGTAAATCAATTTTAGCGGCGTCAGCACTAGCCTGATTTCTCATTTCTTCAAGAACAGACGGATCAGTGCGCTCTTGTTCAAGTCTCTGAACTTCTTTCTCAAGTTGCTCAATCTTCAGGTCACGTTGGGTTAAGCAGAGATTTAAAATTTCGCCCATCTTCTCGTTCTGATTAAGTACAAGGATCAGTTAAAAAAAAAAGAGAAGAAGGTTCCCTTGATAATCTTACTGTAATATAGCGGGCTTTTTGAGCCGCAGTCTTCAAAGGCAGACGGAGTGAAGAAGCAGGAGTAGAAGCTCACTCCGGACCTAGACCAGATGAACTCCGGAGAGGAGAACAAGCAACCGGTTCAACTGAAAGGGTCAACTCTCTCTCCCTCCGGTCAAACCCTGAACTTTGAGGGAAAGGAGTAGAAGTTTCTTCAACAGGCCTTTCTTCAACAGGCCTTTCTACAACTAAATCGACCAGACCAGAAAAGGATTCCCTTGGGGCCGGAGTTGATGTGTTGAGTGGGACAATTGCCATTTCCTCAGTTTCCGTCCCCCTTTGTCCAAATTCAGTGGATGCCAAGGACTCAATGACAGGATTTTCTTCCTGTGGTTGAATAGAAAGGGCAAGGGATGAATCACTTATCCCTTTTAACCTTTCAGACGTGGGAAGGCCAACTTCAGCAGTATCGGAAGAAGGCGATGGGTTAGGTAAAGCAACCCGACGTTTACGCCCCATTGGCACGATATTCTTCGATTTCCTTTTACGTTCTTTTGAAGATGGCTCAGATGTTCCAACTTTTTTGACTAGAGTCCCCCAATTAGTTAGAGCGAAAATTTCAGGAATGAACAAACGTTCTTTAACAGAAAACGACTCCATATTAGCTCTTATCATCTCAATTAGAGGTTTCACCGATTCTTCTTCCTCTGAGGAGAGTTTGCCAGAATACGGTTCGAAAATTTTACCACAGGCATTAGGAGTACCAGACTGGGGAACAGAAAGGAAAAAGAAACGATCTTTCCAATTTTTAACCGTATCGATGATAACCCCACTGATATTTAATTCACGAGGAGATAAGGATATCCAATCCCCAGTTTGACAAAATTTGAATAAAGCTCTAACGATAGTGGTGCTAAGAGTTGTACCTCGAAGGCGAAAAAATATACAAAGGTTGCAGAGATACCTCACGGCGTTTGCATGGTATCGCGCGATGGACACGCCTAAATCGGCAAAAATTGTTTGACGTTCTGATGCGAGAGGAAAACGAAGACCACTCTTCAAATGCGTTTCGTATACCGTAATATAGCCAGTTGGGGGAGAATCGGCTCTGTCATTCTCATTCGGTATCAAACGCAAATATGAACTTGGAATCTTATATTGGAAAATAATCTTTTCCATCTCCTCAGTGGTAAGAACAGATTTCATCGATTCGACTTTGGACGCCATTGGAACAAGAAGAAGGAAAGTGAAATGCAGAGCAACATAACGGGAGAAACCCTAATATATAGGTTCGAAGGGACATGCCCGTTCAAATTCAAAAATGATGAAGAGAACACGTGTCGAAAAAACATTTGCTACTCAAACGGCGGTTACAGAAGATACCACGCGATGATCAACAAGTGGCAAGCCAGCTAAGACTGTGTCAGCGCTAATTCTCCATCCGGAGTGAACAAAAAGCGGGAGTCACCAAATCCGGAGTGAATAAACCCGGAGTGACCAAAAAGCGGGAGTCACCAAATTCGGAGTAAATAAACCCGGAGTGACCAAAAAGCGGGAGTCACCAAATTCGGAGTGAACAAATTCGAGGTGACCAAAAAGCGGGAGTCACAAAATTCGGAGTGACCAAAAAGCGGGAGTCACCAAATCCGGAGTAAACAAACCCGGAGTAACCAAAAAGCGGGAGTCACCAAATCCGGAGTAAATAAATCCGGAGTGACCAAAAAGCGGGAGTCACCAAATCCGGAGTAAACAAACCCGGAGTGATCAAAAAGCGGGAGTCACCAAATCCGGAGTAAACAAATCCGGAGTGACAAAAAAGCGGGAGTCACCAAATTCGGAGTAAATAAATCCGGAGTGACAAAAAAGCGGGAGTCACCAAATCCGGAGTAAACAAATTCGGTGTGACCAAAAAGCGGGAGTCACCAAATTCGGAGTAAATATATCCGGAGTGACAAAAAAACGGAGTCACCAAATCCGGAACAATGAAAATCTGGAAAAATCCTAAGCAATCAATTCCATCAGAAGACATGCTAAAAGTTTAAATTTTAATCTTCTGGCATGGGGGGTTAGTGATGGGTATTATTACCTAAATAACTGGTAACCACCCATGGGATAAAATATCTAAACTCATGATAACTTCAACGGTTTATTTTTAAAAAGAAACGAACCATAACCAACCGGAGGTTGAAACCGGAGAAGTTATAAAACCGACGGGAGTTAGAATAACTAAATATACTTATCCGGAGAAGTTATACTTTTCCGGAGATGTTAGAAAATTGAAAGAAGATCCTATATAAAGCGAAGGTAATCCTCCAAGAAGATGAAGGCCCGAAAACTCTCTCTCTCTGAAAATTATTATCTGAAATAAAAATACATCTTTCCCTTTTTACTATCAAAAAAGGTCATGACTGACTTGAGCGTCGGAGAGCCTTTGGGGATTTAGCCCCATTAGCCTTCTGACCATCTTGTCTTCTTTTGTGTTGTACAGGTCTTGAGTTAAAAAGACGGAGCAACAAAAATCATCTTCATCCACCACCAGGCCAGATCCGCATCATTATCTCTGTCTAACTCCGGACCAGATCCGCAACATAATTGATTTAAAATAGAC
>JAODPA010066907.1:0-10751 GCA_025585075.1 Nepenthes mirabilis
AATTCCTCATTTATTTAATTATTTCCATATATCAAATATCAAAAAATTAATTATTAACTCAATTCATACAAATTTATAATTACCCGCCAAACACGAATCACAATTCTCAAAATAAAAATGAGTTACGCTCCTGCAAATTTTCCTCCAATTTACAAGCCTCACGCAGAGGAATCAAACCACCCCACAAAATCCTCCAACCAATATAAAATTTATACGTCAAGAGTCTCTATAAACATTAAATAAGATGTTCGTTTTTACATAGAGACTATTTCTGTAATTTAAATTAACATTCATCGATCCTATACTTGCACTGGCCATGCCGGAACACACAAAACAGCAACATTTGGATATCTCTTTCCTTCCCGACGCCGCCGACCCCCAAAAGAATAAAAAGGAAAACACCTAGACAATTAGAACAGAAAAATAACAATCAGAATCCCCACCTCACGGCTTCGGCCTAAACCGTGCCGCCCATAGCGAGCTGCTACTTCGACTATGCTATCTCTGCTTTCTTGTATGCAGCCAGCCGATGCCTATGCCCATCGAAGATGTGGTTCATTCGATGAGCGTGTGCCGGGGCTGTTGTTCGAGGCATTTTCTGAAGAGGAAAACTTCGGCACGACGATGATTAGAAACTACTGTGCATCGAGATCGGGCTTTGACGGGTAATCAAGACCTTGGAGTTCCGGCATTCTACGTAAATCTTCGTCGGAATAGGCCGGGATGAACCAGAACCTTTTATCCGTGCCAAACACCTAAAAGAGGAGTAAAACACGTTGCCCGTTACCGACGACATCGTGAAATTAGCGTGAGATTCGAGAAACGCTAGAAGAGTAATGTTAGAATTGTCTAACACAATGCAGCACATAAAATGCAGGTTATTTCCTAAATTAGTTCAGTCTTTAATGAAAAAATGATATTTATGTAATTGAAAAATCAATTAGCTTCCTACTTTATAAATAATAAAATCACTCATTGTAATTGTGTAGACAAAAAAAAGTGACTTTTTCTAGATAATGTGAAGGTGGTTGTTCTTCGGTTCAAATTTCAAGGAAATTTCTCAACTTCCCTCTTACTTCTTCCTCTTTGAAATATTCAGCCCTTCATAAAAGCAACTAACTATCTTCTTCACAAAATTTTCTACAAAATGACAGGGAGAAATGCAGAGGGAGAAAAACCAATTCCATAATCTTTCGAATAAAAATAACGTGATAATTTGAGGATCTATAGAACGATTTTATCTTATAAAATTTTATACATGATCAATTGCTGTTGACTTCGAATCAATGAAAATGAGAAATCAACAAATGGCAAATATCTAATTTCCCAGAGCTTTATAATTTCTGAAGAAAAGAAAAAACAGGTTTGGTTGTTCAATCATGAGTAGTGAAATTCAACATGATTTGCGGGAGGACCACTGCCGATATTACCCGATATTGAAACTACTCACAAACACGAAAGCCGTGTAAATATTTCACCAACCTGTTGAAAATTCTTCTTTCGGCCAAGATCGTAACGCCATTTTGGAGTAGTCTTCTCGTATGCCTGACCACAAAACAATTAACTTATCAACGAACAAGATGATCATCAACACCATTGAGAGATTTTTTATTGAATTGAAATTTTTTATTGATCTTAGCAAAATTCATTTCTTAATCACAGTGATCTAATTATCTCTCTGATGACAACTTTTACCGTCTCTTAACCAAAGATAATAACATAATTTTCAATGTCCGTTAAACAAATAGCCAGACTCTTAAATCTGTTAATTTTTTGTGATAATTCACTGGAAAAAGAATTCTGGATCCACGCCTGCAACTCTAATCATTACTTCGTTAAGAATATATAGAGATATGCCCATCTACAATAGTCAATTTGCATATAAACGGAGGGATCAAACAAATATCTCCGTCTCCGCCTGTTCACTCTCTCAGCCCGATCTCTCACCCACTCCGTTGCTGTGGGCTCCATCTTCCTCTCTCAACTGTTTCTCAAATCTCAGCCAAATTCTATAATCAGATCTTGAACCCACTTAGGAAATGGCACCATAGATGAAAATATTATACAATATCCAAAAAATGTTCCATATGCCACCGCCCGAAGTTTTGAGGTAATTTTTAATAGTTTAAAAAATAAAACAGTAATCTTAATAAAATTAACTAGAACTCCTCAAATAGGTAAAAAAAGACTAAAAATTAGCAAATTACATAACTCATTTTTAATATGATCGTGAGAAAAATGAGAAAATGTTTGCATTCATAGCATTCGATACTAATATATATGACCCGATACGGCTAAGACCAACAACGATAATGATATTTCATCTAGATTTACCACCAAATGAATTAGAAGCAAAGACTTAAAAAACATTTCAGATTATGGATGAAAATATCAGTATCAGGATCAACTGGCTGTATCAATATTGGACAATGCGTATGTGTATCAGATATATCTGAAGAAAAAAATTTGTACAAATCTTAGGCTAATGGAATTGTGTTGACTATTATATTGTGATATATTATTGATACGGCAATACATTGCAACATTATCATCATATCGAAAAATATCAGTATCAGAAAGCCCGATATCGATACATATCGGCCCATATTTATAATATCAATCGATATTTATATTAATGTTTCAGATTACTAGCAAAAGACAATACCTCAATAGTTGTGGTATTAGCAGCCACCAAGGATATGTGCATGATCAGAAATCCCAAGACGCTCAAGGCAAATGCCAGGTTCAAGACTGTTATGAAGAACAAAAAAACTCATAAATAAACAATATTCTCCTTCTGAAGAAGAAGCTATATAAGAAGATTTCCAAATGTTGTGTTTTAGACATTACCAAATGCAAGGAAAGTGGTTGCAAGTGTGCTTGGAGCCCCAGGTATCTCACCATCGGTAAAGAATGCTATAAATTGAGGCAGCAAACATATGGTTACGAGACTCGTCTCAAGGAATGTGTAGAACTGCATTATAAACAAAAAACTCTCATGTTAGTCCTGCTATGTGAATAATTTGGGCAAAGGATATCTCAGCCCCGACTACAAAAAGTAACTAAAAAACATAATTACACTGTCAGTGGTTAAGTAACAGAATTGCCGAACTTCAGAGGTTCTGCTATTATGAGGCTCGGCTGTTTTGCCAAGACTCAAAGTCAAGGTAACTGTAAATAAACGTATAATTCCAATTTGTATTGTACACAAAACTATCTTTAAACAAATCCACAATACGACACATTTTGAATATTGTTTAAGTTAGTAATGTTATTTTAGTCTAATTAGACCTAAGCTACTATTTATGAGTCACCGGATCATTCTTCAATAGGAACACGGTCAGAGTCCTGCGTGCTCCTCCACTGCTTGGGAGATTACAGTTTAATGTTCAGAAAATTTTGGGTCATCTCTTTCATCTTCGATTACTCGATAATTTCAATAAGCACAAATTCTACTTTTTATAGGTCCAAAAATTCTTTCATACTATGAAGGATCTTTTAGAAGCACATAAAACTCCAGAGGGGCAATTGGGACGTCACTTCTTCCAAAGCACGCCCCTTTCGATTCGTTTGTAACAACCCAATTAACTATCAAATGTTAAGCTTTTGGTTATCAAAGTGCAATTCCTTTTGCACACTCCTCCATAGTTCTTGGGCAGTTCTTGATGTCCGGAAGTTTCCAAAGCTCCGCTCAGTTCATAACATTTGACTGTTCATTTTACTTTAAACTACTATGTAGAAACACCAACAGTAATTTCAGGAAGCTAAGCCAAATCCAACAACAAAAAAAGTACCCATTTCCGACATTATCATGCCTGCTAAGAGTAGCATAGACTTTTCGGGATCTCCATCAGATCGAACTGACAGCATTCACGTTGTTAGAAATACCAGAATCTGTTCTGAAGTGCTGACCCTGATTTTGGCTGTCAATTAACAGGCTTTTTTTCTTTTTCTCTTTCAATTACTTGAATGGCTGTTCTCCTATGATTCTCTCATGGACGGATGATATCAAAATCACTGATGACTGAAGTTGTGAGTTGCGGCTAGAGAGATACAGTTGCTACTACCAAGGACTCTGACTACCTGAGTATGCCTTTCACTAGTTTGCATACAATAAGAAACCACTTAACCCCAAGTAATCTCACAACTTCTCCACTATCATCCCCCCAAAGAAAAACACTACATTACATAAGGTTGTAGGAACACAATTAAACTTCAGACTGCTACTCCGCTTGACTAGTTGTAATGAGCCCTTGGATAAAAAATATCGGTAGGTTGCAGCCGTATGAGTATTGACCATTTCGGGAAATAAATATCAATATTGATCATACGGATTTTTTTTTTAATCAAAACTTCATAGAAAAATATCGACCGACATATATCAACATATATTGTCAATATAATGACATATTATGATATTATAATAGTATCAAAAAATATTATTATTGGGGCGCCCGATACTAATATTTCATTTCATGAATAAGGCTCTCAATATAACTTCAATGGCGAAAATGAAAAATCATTTCATCTTGGACATGAAGTCACTATTTAGTAAATCCAGGCACAATACTGAATCATTAAGCTGTAATCAATATCGAACCAATTACAGCAATGCCTAAATTGAAGAATCAGTGAACAAATCATAAATGTAAATATCGGCCAATATGTATCGGTATCGCACCCCTGATACCGATATTTCTTGGTATTATAACAACATCATGAAATATTTTCATATCAGCGATTTACCTGATATATCGGCCGATACAGACTGGTCAACTTACGATTTTCAAATATTTTTCTCTTCTGATAGATTTGATTTCAAAACGTATTCTCCGATATGTCCGTTATCAATACAGCCCACCCAATACAGATACTGATATTTTAATCCATGGTGTACGTATATTCCCTTGTGAATGGTTTTCTGACGTTCACTTCAACGGGCAGGTTTCACGAGTCCACGCAGTCTGAAACAGAATTCCTACGATACTATCAGACCTGGATAGCCCATCTGGGTAAAGCGTGGGGAACAACAGATAAGCATCTTCCCGAGTTTCTCAATTTAGTTATTTAGTTCATAACTCATAAGGTACTCAGAAAAGATTCTAATAATTGACAATTTTCCAAAAATGGTGAATGCCTAGCTTTCCTGGCAAGACCCAAGAGGAGTCAGGCAAATGATCATTTACTTCTTCGCTATGAAAGAAGGACGACAATGGATGATAATATCAACATTGGTCGTAACCTTATCAATATCGGATAATATATATTAATATTAGATATATTAGAAAAAAATTTTCTAAGAATCATAAGCTGACAAACAAATATTAACAATTATATCAACCAAATATAGGTTATTTAGTCAATGAGATAAAAAATTATGATTTTGCCGCAGCATCAAAAAACATACATTAGATATTGGCCGATATTTCATCTATGGTTGCAGTTTGAGGACACTTTAGCATTTTGCTCATGCTACGGCTCTACACATTGATTGTATGCTGAAAGTGCATCAAGAAGCTCAATACTTAAAAGAAGATCTTGTTGAAAGATAGAAAACAAAGAACCGTCATAAAGACTACGCTCACCAATTTTGAACATATCACTGAAAGAGATCTTAAGGCTTTTGAGGGTATTAGCTAAGATTAAGATTGTGTGGTGGCTCCTTATGCATGTTTGGTAACCCGTGCTCTTCTTTTTAAGCGATTTTACAAATTCAGTCATCTAAAGAAACAAAATAAGATAAAAAGGGACTGAAATCCCAATTTTGAGTCAACAATGAGAAAGGGCATAAGGAGAAATAGTATGGAATTAGGTATTGATTTACCACACGTGGTAGAAACCCATGCAGTGTATCTATCAATGCCCATGAACAAAAGAAAAGGAAGGGTAATAACTGAAGACCACGGCCAACATCATCCAGCACAGCCACCAGAGTACTAAGACACTGGATAAAAATATTTGTAGTGGTATCTGTCGATAAAGTATCGATATCGACCACATCAGATGACATATTTGTATTGGACATATCGGAAGCAAAAATACTTTCGCAGCTCAGAACCTGGGGAAATATTTGCCAATATATTGAAAAAAATAAGGTTTTGGCTGATATTTTAAATACCAGCCAAACATATATAGTTAATATGGCAACATACTACAACATTATCTCAATATCAATAAATATCAATATCAAGGAGCCGATACTGATATTTCATTCGATAACTGTGACTCTTGCAGCATCGCAGGCGCACCCAAAGAATCCCCTTGGAGACTGCCAAACGATCTGAGCTTGAGATCTCGTATTAAGAGGTTTCACATTTAAATCCAATTGACAGTGGGTTGAAGTTTATACCTTCAAGGAATGAGAAGGAATTTCTCATTTTAATCAAAATAACTCTATAGATATCCAATAGCTGATAGAGGTTAAAATTTTTTGAACACCTATAGAAAGCAATTGTGACGCCAAATTACATGCTACTGAGAATAATTCTTATTTTCCATCTAATCCCCTTCATCTCAAACACTAAGTTATAATATAATGATTTATTTTAGTCTCACAAATGAAATTACAAACCCAATTTGTTGTCATTTAGTCCGAAAACATCTTTAGAATCGTTGAGAATTGCATGATAAAAAGAATGGTCATGAAATAACTCACAAAGCCTCAAGATTTAGGACTTGTTTGGATCTAAAAAAGTTTAATTAAGGAAAAGAAAATTGAAGGAAATATTTTTTATGTTTGTGTTGCATGGGAATTCATAAGGAAAAAATTTTGATGCAAAAGAATATTAAAATATTCATATTGGAAGAAAATAATTATTTCTTTCATTTTCTTTCATTTTTATTTTTTTATTATTAATTTCTTATTCTTGGAATTTTCTTAGATCCAAACAAATATTTAAGAAATGTTTGACTTAGAAAGGACAGAATGGAACGGCAAGGAGAGGAACAAAATGTCACGTTCCCCTACTAATTATGGATTAACAAGTAGGAAAGCAAGGAAAGTTTCTTTGTATGTTTCTTTTACACGCTTTACAAAATGTCACATCTATATAAATAAACCACTACCTTTACTCCCAAATTATTTCCTCCCAAATTCTACCAAATTGTATCAAACCCCAATTCTTCTTGATTTCTTCTTACCTATTGTACGCTAGTAATCCTCTTCCTCTCCCTTCACTTCCCTTCCACTACCTTTAAACCAGATAAAGCAACACGCCCTGCATTCAAGTATCAGATGTTCACATTTCTAGCACAAGCTCTTACAATTTCATTGACTTTACAGTCACATAAATAGACATAGGGAAGAACATGGACTAATTTTGAGACTAAAGATCAACATCAAAGTTGTGGTAAGTACTGTTCCAAGGAAAATTTAAACATCAAACGTACTTCTCTATATTACAGTTAAACCTTAATTCGAGTTTGGATCTGCAGAGATAATTGGAACTCGCGAGAAATTAATGGCAGCCCAAATGCTTACAAATGTGCATCAAACTGTGTACTAGTTGTACAAATAGCCGATTTGGACTATATAGCTGCCGGGAATCATAAAGATCAATCAATGTCAAAATTGCAACACATCAAAATATCAATGCCCAGTAATGAATGTGTTCTTGGTGGATCTGCAGTGTCCTATTGCCAATAATATCTCTCTTTTTCTAAAAACGTCAAGACCAAAACAAAATGTAATAATCACAATCTATTCATTTTATTTGATAGTTTTGTCTTCCACTATCCCTATCACATAGTTACAATGTTTAAACCAATTGAGAACAATTATGCAATTTAGGACAGGTGTTAATAGTGTACACTCTCCATACGTCCCTGACCAGCACAAGTATTTGAAGTAGGTCAAAACTCTAGAACCTTCATAGGATGACGTGTCACAAGACCATTCCCTTTCTACCAAAATCATACAAAATATATTACTGAAAAGATTATTAAATATCATTTTCAAAGTACACTAAACACTAACCATACATCAGTACTCAACAATGCATCAAACAAGAGCATAGACAATGCAGTAGTTATGCATCAATAATGACAGAATTTTGGAATTTTACGATGCAAAGAATAAAGGGTATGTGAAAATGTCATACCAAGAAAAGAAGGAAGTACTTATAATTCAATGCCCCAACACAATTGACCACCCAAACGCAATGGTGATCCATTTTGAGAACACACTTCCCACCTAACACAAAGGATTATTTAGAAGTTACTTCTCTGACACAAATAGATCGGATAGATGATTTCAAAGGGGTAAAAACATAAATGGAAAACACCAATTCCTTCTTTTACAAGGGGATTTCAGTGTACAAATTTCCGATATCGAGAGGGAGTTGCTAGAGTCCTCCCATTTTAATGTTCTCCCATAATTTTAACAGTGAGAATTTTACCCTAGCAATTTAGACTATTATAATTATAATAATAATTTAAAATGTATTGGACATATTTTATAATCCTAGACGTTCAAGTTATCAAGATAAAATCTTCTTTCTTAGAATGGGGGGTGATAAAAAAGAAGAAAAAAAAAAAAGAAAACAAGAGGACTCTAAACAAACACATACAGTGGGATCGGGAAGATTCAAGAAAAAACAACAATTACTCACAAACAGAACAATGATGACAACGAGGAGGTTTCAGCTGGTTGCACTTTTTACAAAATCGGATTTTTGGATGAGATGGCTCAGCTGGCACGCCACTATATTCAGGGATTGTCAATGGATCAGCCTCACCTCTCTCCTCATCCATCTGAGGCCTCCAATTTGATGGCACGCTACCAGGATCCGTGAAAACAACAGAAAAGTAACTCCACAACAGCATCACTAACTGCAAATCACATCACTGTTACTTAACATCAAAATCATACCCAGAATTTCTTATAAATGTTTCGGTTGGACTTCTTATTCGTCGAATAAACGCATTCACAATGCAAGAAAGGCACAGGAAAATAACATTTTGTGTAATCCATTAAGCCAAATTCACAACAACAATAAGCAGGTTCGGAAATTAGTTCCATATCCTTACGACAACATAGAATGAAAAGGATCTTTTTCATTTTTTGTTGGAAAAAACAAAGTGAGACCTTTTCTAAAGTCCAAAAAGCATATTAAATATGTCAGAAACTAGAACAACATTAACCAAAACAAAAGTTCTCCAAAACAACGCACGTGCATCATTTGTCAACCAGTGAAACAAAGGAGACAAAATGGAGCTCGACAATTAAATTGTCCAACGAAAACCCAAACCAAACATTTTTCAACTAATTGGAGTTGCCTATCTAGACTTCTCATCATCATTCAGCTTTGTTTTCGGACATTCTATATGCTAACTAAGAAATATGAGTCATCATGCCTGATGATTTTCTAACCTGCCCTTTTCATCGCTAAGCTCTTTTATCTCCTTATGTCTCCAAAGAAGGGCACTAGATGATCCTCACCCAGAGATTCTGCCTTCATTCAACTTATATATTGACCCAGAAACAGGAAAATGGATCCTACTGAACCCCCCCCCCCCCCCCAAAAAAAAAAGGTTTAACTTCCAATGGAGATGATTTATATCTTAGATAACAAAAGGGCAACCTCCAATATCGTTGAATTAAAATCCTCTGGAGAAGTAAAAATGATCAACAAATATCCCCACTTAAAGCAGGAATAACTCAAAACGCATGAAAATTTCATGAAAAGTTCAACAAAACCACAACTAGGAATATAATGCACCACTAAAAATCCTGCAATGTGAAATTTCCTTTCTGTTTTCGACTTACAAAAGCTCGACAGTGATTAAAGTCTAATTAAGAAACTCAGGAGAAGTAACAGATCAACACATTTCCCAAAATAGGATAGAGATAATTCAAAACCCAAAGTATATAATAGAAAAAGCTCATAATAACAAATAGATCATAGCTATAAAATGCAGGCCTAAAAATCGTGTGATTTGGAATCATTTGTTCCCCATACTTCTCCCACATAAACTTATCTCTGAACGTGCTATGTTCCCAAAAAAATTAAGCTGTTTGACCTTCAAAATCACAGTATCAATAGGAACCTCTGCAGAAGTAACACTGATCAACAAAATTTCCAAATTAAAGCAGAAACAGTTCGAAAACCCTACAAACCCACAAACCAGCTACATAATGCAGACCAAAAATTCCAGGAATTTCAAAAAAATTTCCCTTGTTTGGATTTTTTACTTACCAAACTATGAAATGATATCAGGACGGCAAGAGCAGTGAGACACTTGAGGCCGCCATCATAGAGAGCAGGACCATAGCTGGTCAATACGACGGCGTAATAGGTAACACCCACGACCCCTAAGACCAACAAGATCATGATCGAACCCAGACCCCGCAAAGCCGTGCAGAACTTGAACACGTTCCACGCCATTACGGCTCCAGATCTATGCATACTCAGAGAGAGAGAACGAAAACAACGGAATCGTTTCTTTCGTATGGTTTCACAGATTCTACTGGGTTTTCAGTGGAATCTGGGTATCCGAATTCTGCACTGGCATACGATTTGGGGGAAGTCTCGTGAAGCCGCAACAACAGGGAGACTGGAGAGGAATGGATGCCGTGGGCCGTGGGAAAATGGCAGAGCCGTGGAAAAGTCGACGGAGAAATCGTCAAAGAAAGAAATAAAGGTTTCAATTTTATTAATTGAAAAAGGTAAGTGATGATGAAGAAGCTCTTCGAGCGTTCGTTTAACATTAGCTTTAAATTATAATAATTATTGAAATAATTTAAAACAGTC
>JAODPA010066908.1:0-10751 GCA_025585075.1 Nepenthes mirabilis
TATATAATTATATGTGTTTTACTTAATATTAGGCTTACTCTTCTGATCTTTTTGCTAAACCTTTAGATTAGCAAGTTCATATATATTTATAGAGATTTTTGGCATTAGTGAAGCCATTTAGAGGAAACAGATTTTAGGGTATTTTAGTTGTATTGATTATTCGATCAAAAGTTTGCTAATTCATTTTTTTAGGTTGTCTGTCTTAATGGCTATGAGTTGAAAATTATAATTTAGTTATAATGTTAGATATATTATTGATTTTTGTGATTTCAATTTTAAGATACTTTTTCTTACTTTTTATCATGTCCCCATTCTAAGAACAAATTTGAAGCGTATTATTATCAGACTTTATTTTAAGACCCATGGATAAATGTCTAATTATGGACTTAAATTCAATCGGAACAATGAGATATAGGCTTACAACAAATATCATTAAATGATATGACAATAAATAAATATCCAAGCATATAATCTAAATGTCATATCTGAAAGTGACCTCGATAACTCATCTCCTGATTAACTAAAATCGTAAGTAAGAAAAAAATATTTCAACTAAAAATCACTGCAACTAACAATATATCTTACTTTATGACTGAATTATAATTATCAGGTTATAGTCATAATTGAAACAATGCAAAAACAAAATTAACAAACTCTCAATTGAATATTTGATATAACTAAAATAGCTTAAAATCTATTTCCTTCAAATGGCTTTTCCAATGTTAGAAACCCCTGTGAATATATTTGAGCTCGCTAATTTGAAATGTTAGCAAAAAGTTTGAAAAGAGTGAGCCTAATAATAAATTATACATGTATAATTTATATTGTGAATATGGTGAATGAATATGTAAAAGAGGATATTCATATCGAAAATATCGATAATATCAAAAATGTGGTAAAAAATGAAAAAAATCTATTACATAAAATTATTACAATACACTCTAATTGTTAGTCCACAGCATTTGATATTTGTTATGGTCATTTTTATGGTTAGTATATTCCATAATCATATTTAGTCATGTGTTGATATTGGATTATGGTCATTGAAGTGCTGCATCATCGTATACCCGTGGCTGTCTGTTTCCGGATCATTATCTACACAGCGCCTGCCTCTCGCCCGATATTCACTAGAGCGAAGATTCTGAAGACCCACGCCTACCGTGCGCTCGCCTACCGCTTGAGCCCAAATTCCAAAACCTCACTGCTCGCTGCTCACCTCATTCACGCTCGAGCCCTAATAGAGTTTTCTCGGAAACCCTCGGTGCGCTCGCAACGCGCTCGAATCATCAATTATATTAACCTTCTAAAAGATCAAGTTACACATTTAACCAAAATTATAAAATGTGATAAGAAAATGTGGATCAATAAGAATGAATTCTATTACCTTTTGGTTATTCGTGACAATAAGGGAGAATAGATTCCTATTCTTCGGGGAGATCGCTCCTGTTAGGGAGAGTTAGGGAAATTGTCTTTTCAAAGGGGGAGACCATTTTTGCTATTTGGATATGGGGAGACCATATGTCTGTTATTTTTATATGGGGAGACGTTATCATTTTTGTTAGGGGGAGATATTATTATTTTTGTTAGGGGAAAATGATATTCTTATTTTTGCCTACTGCCTTACCTTCATTCATTTTGTTGAAGCATGATGTCTTCTTATTCTATTGCTACCGCTATGTTATATCATCTTATATTATACCTGTTTGTAATAACCGTGTTTGACCAGGCAACACAGTTATAGTATCGGTATGGCAGTCACAGTATCAACACAGTAGTGCTAGTGTATATTTTTATGTTTACTTATTTTATTATTTTTATTTCTCACTAGGTATAGATTTTTATATACACGGGTTCTATATCAGTGGTGTTTGAATTCGTGCTTCACTTGTATTTATTTTACTTTATGTGTTTTGTCACGGAATTATCAAAGGGGGAGATTGTTAGGGTTATTTTTATGGTTGGTATATTTTTTGACCATATTTAGTCATGTGTTGATGTCAGATTGTGGTCATTAAAGTGCTGCAGCATCGTATGCCCGTGGCTTTCCGTTCCTGGATCATCTTCTACACAGCGCTTGCCTCTCGCACGATATTCGCTAGAGCGAAGATTCCCAAAGACTCACACCTGTCGTGCGCTCGCTTGCCGCTCGAGCCCAAATTCCAAAACCTCGTCACTCGCTGCTTGCCTCCTTCGCTCTCGAGCGCCGATAGAGTTTTCTCAGAAACCCTCGGTGCACTCGCCGTGCACGCGAGTTATCAATTATATTAATCTTCTAAAAAATCAAGTGACCCATTTAATAAAAAGTATAAAATGTGATAAGAAAATATGGATCAAGAAGAGTGAGCTCCATTACCCTTTTGTTATTCGTGACAAAAAGGAAGAGTAGATTTCTATTCTTCGGGGAGATTACTCCTGCTAGGGGGAGTTAGGAAAATTGTCTTTTCAAAGGGGAGACCATTTTTGCTATTTGTATAGGGGGAGACCATATGTCTATTATTTTTTATAAGGGGAGACGGTATCATTTTTGTTAGGGGAGATATTATTATTTTTGTTAGGGGGAGATGATATTCTTATTTTTGTCTACTGTCTTGCCTTCATTGATTTTGTTGATACATGTTGTCTTCCTATTCTATTGCTACCGTTATATTATATCATATTGTATTATGCCTATTTATAGTAACCGTGTTTGACCAGGCAACACAATTATAATATTGGCGCAATAGTCACAATATCGACACAGTAGCAATATTGTAGATTTTTATGTTTACTTATTGTATTATTTTTATTTCTCACTAGGTGTAGATTTTTATGTATACGGGCTTTATATTGGTGGTGTCTGAACCCGTGTATACAACACTATACTCGGCCAGCCGTGCCTAATAGCGTTTGGGGCCGTTACTTCAATATCATACATCAAAATAAAATTTTCAACGCCATACGCTGTGAGCGAAGTGTTGGGTGACCAAGTTACCGGATGGACATACTACATGTCCCAAATTGCTTCTAATGACAGCACCAGAGCTATGAGAGAACTTGACCATCGAGAGAAAACGACCTTGCAACAGGTACAGTTCAATGAGGCAACCGACTTAATCCCATTGAATATGGAAGATCCAGAAAAGTGCATACGGATCGACGGCTCACTTGTCGATGCGCTGCGCGAAGAACTGATCACATTCCTACGAGGGAATGCTGACATCTTCGCGTGAACTCCTACTGACATGCCTGGGATACCAGACCAGGTAATTGTCCACAAGTTGAAGTTCGACTCGGACCGAAAGCCCGTCAGGCAGAAGTGGAGAAATCAGTCGGTAGAAAAGTTGGTCGCCATCCGGAAGGAAGTAAATAAACTGCTGGATGTCAGATTCATCAGAGAGGTCCAATATCCCGATTGGCTTTTCAACATAGTCCTGGTAAAGAAGAGCAGCAGAAAGTGGAGAATGTGCGTCGATTTCACTAACGTTAACAAAGCCTGCCCAAAGGATAGTTTTCATTTACCAAGGATTGATTTGCTGATGGACTCGACGTCTGGATATGAGCTGTTGAGCTTCATGGATGCCCATTCGGGCTATAACTTGATCCAGATGAGTTCGGAGGATGAGGAGTATACCTCATTTATAACAGATCAAAGGACTTACCATTATAAGGTGATGCCCTTCGAACTGAAGAATGCAGGAGCCACCTACCAACGGCTGGTAAACAAAATATTTGAGAAATAGATCAGCCACAATATGAAAATCTATGTTGACGATATGCTCATCAAGAGCAGAACCATAAGCAACCATATCTGTTATCTTGTAGAGTCATTTGGGGTGCTTCGTGAGTATCAAATGAAGCTGAATCAGGCTAAGTGTGTCTTCAGGGTAGCCTCAAAAAAATTTTTGGGTCTCATTGTCTCCCAGTGAGGGATCGAGGCAAACCAAAAGAAAATTAAGGCCATTGCAGACATGGCTCCCCCACGAAGTATCAAGGATATCCAACGACTGACTGAACGATTGACAGCCTTGTCCCACTTCCTAGCAAAGTCCGATGACAAGTATCAGCTATTCTTTAAGGCTCTAAGGGGAACAAAATCAAACAAGTTCCAATAGATTGTAGATTGTCAGGCGGCCTTCAATGAGTTGAAGCAATATCTGGCTAGCCCGTCATAACTAACATTGCCCAAGGTCGGAGAGGAGTTGTACCTCTACTTGGCAGTGTCAGAAGTGTCCTTTATCTCTGTCCTCATATGTTAGGACTTCGATACCCAACAGCCGATCTACTACGTGAGCAAAACACTAACCGGCCCAGAGACGTGCTACCCGAGCACAGAGAAGTTGGCCTTAGCTGTCATATTCTTCACGCGAAAACTAAGGCCCCTACTTTCAGGCACACCGTGTCATAGTTCTCACCGACCAACCTGTAAAGAACATTATCAAGAAACTTGAAATTTCTGGACGATTGATAAAGTGGGCTATCGAATTAGGTGAGTTTGACATCGAATTCTAACCCAATCCAGCCATAAAAGCATAGGCTCTGGTCGACTTCATTGTCAAGACAACGACCCCAGTTCTCAAAGAGCAGCCATCAGAGAACGTGAAACAACGCATGGAGGCTCCAGAATGGATACTCCACATAGAAGAATCATCTATGGGCATAGGCAGTGGAGCGGGTGGTCCTTATGACCCCTGACGGGTTTGAGCTTAAGTACTCCCTTAGACTCGACTTTTCAGCCACTAACAATATTGCTGAATACGAAGCTCTACTAGTCGGGTTAAGATTAGCAAAAGAGTGCTCATCCAAACGACTAGCTATTTACAGCGACTCCGAACTGATCGTTAATCAAGTTAATAGAAACTTCGAGGCAAGCAACCCACACATGGCCAAATACTTGACCAGGATAAGAGAGACCACCTGCAACTTTGACAAGTTAACCCTGGACCATGTTCCCAGAACTGAAAATTGGAAGGCCGATCAGTTGGCAAGAGCAGCGGCGGTCGAAAATTCAGAACAGTACTCGAGAAATATGAGGAACGTTCTGAATGCTTTCAGTATAGAGAAGCTGGAGGCAATGCAGATCTCCAGGACAAAAAATTGGACGACACCCTACTTAAGGTATCTAGCAGACGAAATATTGCCAGAAGATGCAGAAAAGGCCAGGCGGTTAAAGAGAATGGCCGGCTGGTACACTATAGTTGACGGGTGGTTGTATTGCGGCGGCTACTGGACTTCGTAACTCCAATGCCTAACCCCTGAAGAGGCAGCCTATGTCTTGAGCGAAGTGCACCTTGAGATTTACGGATAGCATGTTGGTAGTAAAAACCTAGCGTTCAAGATCATGCGGTAAGGCTACTATTGGCCCTCGTTGAAAAAAGATGCACTCGAGTTTGTAAAGAGGTACGAAAGTCACCAACTTCACAACAACCTTCGCCACCAGCCATCTGCCGAGCTAAAATCCCTTCAGGCGCCATGGCCCTTCGCGCAGTGGGGGCTCGACATTCTTGGTCTATTTCTCATCGTAACTGGGCAAAGAAAGTTTATCATAGTAGGCATCGACTACTTCACAAAGTGGGTCGAGGGCGTCCCGCTGGCCAAGATCACAGAGCACAGCGCTCTTGTGTTCGTTCGCTAAAATATCATTAGCAAATTTGGCATTCCAGAAGTTATTGTGATTGACAACGGGACTCAATTCTTGAAAAATGCTTCACCAGGTATTGCAACAGCCTTGGGATTAGGCTTGTCCATACTTCGGTGACATATCCCCAAGCGAATGGATAGGTGGAGTTACAAACTGAACGCTATTCCACGAGCTTAAGACCAAATTGGAGGACGCAGAGGGCTCCTGGATTGATGAGCTCACCTCAGTCCTCAATCTTACTGAACAACTCCAAAGGAACAAATACGTGAGACACCCTTCAGCCTCTGCTACGGGATTAAAGCGGTGATTCCGGTCGAAATCGGGCTTCTAAGTCTTAAGGTGGAATCCTTTGACTCGCAGGGTAACTCTAAGAAGATTCGGGAACACCTAGACTTGCTAGAAGAAGCCCGCTATACCGCCAAAATGCGGACAACGGCCTACTAGTATCAAATTGGCCGGTACTACGACAAAAAGGTAAAAGTGCAGCAGTTCAATATCGAAGACTTGGTCTTGCGGAGCATCAAGGCCACGGGAAAGGTGGCCGGCTTGAACAAGCTCTCCCCGAATTGGGAAGGGCATTTTCTAGTCTCCGCCGTCTTACAAAACGGGGCATACAAGTTCCGAAACCAGGACGAAAAGTTAGACCCACGGAAGTGGAACGTGATCCACCTCAAACGCTACTTCCAATAAGGACTCAGGTAGATATTCTGCATAATTGTATGTGATCATTTGTGTGCACGATTTAATTAGTAAAACAAGTGTTTCCTTTAGCATGCTATGTTTCTTTGGTGTGCATATATATATGTGATTCTTGTTGCAGGTTCAAAATGACCTAGGCTGCCTCTAAGTCGGGAGGGTCTTTACCCTCTCATTACTAAACCCTGGTTAACCAAACGGCCTATGAGTGGTCGTATCTAAACCCTGGTCATCTAGGCAACCCATGAATGGTTGTATCTAAACCTTGGTCATCCAAGTGACAGTTTGGCGGTCAAAAAATCTTTGGGGCTAACACAGCATACACGACAACCTTCTTCACAAGGAGATAGCGTGATCAATCAATGATAGTCGATCGGAGTAAAATGCTCCACCAAAGCGGGCTTGGGTAGCGCCACCAAACTTTATTCACAGGTGAATATTAGGCCGGCTTAACACAAGTGACGGCCTAAAAAATGCATCCAAGTACTCCACTCCTTTGAAAACGCCATGAACGCCCAAAAATAAGGCGGGCGGCCAACTTACAGAAATCCTGCTCAGTTGGTCGCCAAGAACAGCAAAAAAAAAAAAAAAAAGCAGCTGTGAAAAAGCAAGAACATGCGACATGTACAAAGCTATTCTTATTATTGCTTATGGTAAAATACATTCACATAATTGAACCAAAAAGAAAAAACTGCAATCACCAAAAACTATGGAGGCGGCGGTGGCCCCTATCTGTCCTGTGGCTCCCGCACAAGGCTGTCGTGACGCTGTGCTGACTAGTTTGACAAATTGATAAGATCCACCGGAAAGTCAGGATCAACCAGCTACACAATACGCCGACTAATGTTGTTCCATTCCCACAACCGTAGCAGCATCATGTCCGCGATCTCGTGAGGATGAATGCGGATGCTTAGATTATTCTCCAAGGTAGCCATTTGCCCTTCGAGCTGATCGAGGCGCCCCTTAACCCGCTCGTTTTCCTCCTTCAGACAAGCAACCTCTACTTTCAGGCTCTTGTTCTCCGCCTCCATACCCACCAGGACTGACTCCAGGGTAGCCGTGTCCTCTCGGTGCTCCGCCCCTAAAACCCCCAGCTTAAAATCAAGCCAGGCAATCTCCGTGTTCCTATCGAAGATCATCATGTCTCTCTACCTAAGCGCCTTGGCAACTGCACTCTAGACCCTATTAGCCTGCACACAAAAAAGAAAGAGTTAGAAAAGGCAAACCTAAAGACAAGGCGGGCAACAGAATCTATATCGCCCATATTCTTTATGTTGGCCTGTCTAGCCTGGCACCTAGATCCGGCGCCAAAGGTGGTGAGCCAGGAATGGGGCCCTCGTGGGCAGGGCTGGTGGTGACCTTCGCCAAGAACTCCTCCAACGGTTCCTCTGAAGTATCCTCCATCCTGGCTGACTCCTTAGGAACAGTGGGAGGCTCCAAAATCGACTCCTGCTGCTCAGGCGGTAGTTCCACAGTAGGTGATCCAACGGACGGCTCCTACAGCCCAAGCGCTCCGATAAACGGATCTGGAGTCAACCCCGCCAGCACAGGCTGTGTGAGAACAATGTCGTCGCTCACCCTGGCATTCAATTTGGCTTCGTAGGCCTCTAAAGCCAGCTTCGCTTCAATACTGAAAGCGGTGCCTACACCTGCAAAATTCCTGGTGGAGAGGTAGTCTAGCCTAGAGGACGACGAAGAAGGCACCACCGAGGCCGCCCTCTTTTGCCTTGGACTGGGAGGATTGGCATCAGACAGGCGAGGACCTATGATAAATCCCTTCTTCCTCTTCTTCCCCTGCAGGACCTCCGACGGTGGGATTTTGAGTTTTTGGATAGGAGACGGGAGACCAAGTGGTCTCTCCGGAAATCTCCAAGATTGTCCACAATAAGCTTGACCAGTCAAGACAGGGACGATGTCTCAGCCTTCGAAAGTGCCCCCGTATACATATCAGGCACCTGGCCCCACTCCCTGGGTAAGGGCCAGGACTCACCCACGCTAATAAAGAAGAATCGGTTCTTCCGTTTCTTGAGGGAGTCGTATATGACGGTACTTATCTTGAGACCGCTGCATGGGGATAAAGAAATCCACTCCACTCCTTGGTTAAGCTTGAAGAGGCCCTAACTATCGACATCGTCAACAGCCTCGAGTGTTGATGGAGGAAAATGTGGAGGGAATACAGATACCTGATGGCGTTGGTATGGAACTGAGTAATGGAGACCTGAAGCACCTGAAAAATCGACATTAACTCATTGGGGTCTGGAAGATAGAGCCCACTCCTCAAATGGGCTTCGTATACGGTCACGAAGCCCGTAAGTGGCAGGAAAGCCCTATTGTCCTTCCTAGGAACATGGAAGACAATTGCCTGTGGGATATTGTACTCCATGTACAATACCTTCACATCGTTTTCTCTCAAGATGGAGGCGATTTCGACAACGGAGGCCATGGTTAGAATTAGGGTTTCTTCTTTTCTACGGGATAAGGAAAGCGAAGAAACAAAGGAAGGAGTAGGAAATTTGAAGTAAAACAAACAGGCGATTTAAAGGCCCGTATGAACACCTAAGCCGCCTCGAAAGCATGCACCATCATTACCGCCGCATGTCATTTTTCCAAAAGGAGGTTGTCGAATCAGATCCTCCAGCTCATTAAATACCGGGATCCTGAGCATACCGTATGATGACATGTGGCACACTTTTTTGAAAGGATGGCTAATAGCCAACGATTCTTTCTCCAAGTTGCCCAAAAATCTCTCAAAAATGGTTAACAAATCTGGTCAACATTTTGAAAATACTTGAGGCTCCTCTTCAGACGGGCAATGACTCCGTCACTGCCAGCAAAAGACAAGCGCATCCCATTATGAATATACCAGATATCAGAATCCAGACCACCGACATGGCAAGCTAGTGATGGGTAGGCTCATAACAGGCAGGCCTAATAAGAGAAACGGCCCAAAGTCCAGAAAAACCCAGGTAAGCGTTAGATGGTCAACACTAGCATTGACCATATAGAGCGCCAACTAGGCGGCCAACGTACTCCCTCTAGACGGTTGACATTTCTGTTGACTGAAAGCACTGTAACGATAAGCTGCAAAAAGATAAAAGCCTAATATGGGTCAGGCCTAGTTTGGCGGATGTTTTCGTACACGACAAACAACGCGATCCCTTTTCCTGACTTCACACCTTCCTTAAAGTCAATCTCTTCTAAAGAAGGCATTAACACATTCAACGCCCTTCCTATGAGGAAGGCACCTGATTCTCTCTTCCTGCATACAATGGACCCTAACGGTAACAAAAGTACAGAAGGTAAATAATTTGAAGACCCGTAACCCGCTCAGAAAGAAAACAATCCAAACAGATTGCACCAGTCAAGTCTTCCTACTTAAAGAAGGCCGCCCAACATGAGGCAGGGATCACGCCTTCTCGGCCAAGGAATGTCGCCCCCCACTATTTATATAACCCCACAGAGTCTCCACTCTGGGAAGACACGAGCACAGAGACGAATAAAAGACAATACAGTGTTACTATAGAGAAATCCTTGAGCATACTAACCCTCATCCCTGAGCAAGCGATCGCTTACCACGATCACTCCATGCCTTCAGATATTAGAGACTACGCCCACTCCCCGAGACCCGTCCTTTTAAGTTTTCACGCTTTCAGGACATAGCTTCTCACTTGTTCCCTGCGAATATTGAGTTGGAAAACCATTCTCTCGATGAGTATGGGAACGTCTCTTACATCTAAAGGCCCACACTCCCACCAATCTCAATCTCGCTCTTTATCTCAATTTACATTTCAATTACCTTCTTATAATTCGAAGGCTTATTGCTAACTTGAGTGTCGGAGTATTTTCGGTGAGATAACATCTCGCCGATACCTGACCTCTTGTTTGTTGTAGTGGTGTGTAGGGTCCAGACTCGGTGAACGGAGTTAGATCCAAATGATCAAGCTAATCCAAATCTATTCGAAATCGGATCCAAGTACGCATCAATATGCATTATGACTCTTATTCCTTCCGATGATATGTTTAAGTATAATGTGCAAGTTATTCTTATATATTATTCCTTATTAAGTATTTGACTCACTATTTTATATTTTTACTAACCTTCAAATGAATCACATGAGTTGATGCCAGACGAATAGGAATGAATATAATAGTTTCTTATGCTTGGGAAGATGGATTTTGATATTATGTGACAATTTTGATGTACTAAAAATGATGTAAAACCTTATGAATTTGAAATGATATATTTTATTTTGATGGGATTAGTATAGTATTGCTTTCGTAGATTTTTAGGAGCATTATGTATATTTTCGCAAGATATTATGGCAGTACTATTGTTAGTTTATTAGTAGGCATCTTTCCTTAATAATATTTGACATCGTACTCCTGTAGTACGGTGTTAGAGCCACTTATAACGTGAAAATTGTATGGATCATGTATA
>JAODPA010066909.1:0-10752 GCA_025585075.1 Nepenthes mirabilis
AAATATATATAAAAAATATCAAAGCTGTCCAATTTGTTAGTATTCTAGGTGAAAAATTGAATTGTAATGATGGCTAGTGAAGTTGCTAAATCAAAGAAAAAACAAGTTTCGTGCTAAACTGGTCATTAAGTTAAAAATTAATCTACATCATGATATGCGATATTTAATCAACGAATAATTATCTACAATGCCAACTTTAAAGGTTGTAAATTTATAACAATTTTTTTTGTTTCTATGCTCGGTTATTGGAAATTTTTTTATGGCCATTGCTCCTCTTGCTACCCAGCATAATAATCGTTTTTTTTTTCTTTTTTATAACAGGTTAATAGCATAATATAGATTATTTAAATTCATTATGCTTATTTCTTTGTAAGAATTTTAAGTTTAATCTCATCTTCATCCCTATAGCGGGTTTTTGAGGTTATATTGAGTAAAATAGGATAATTATAATTGTTTTATTTTTAAATAAAAGCTTTAATTAAAGTGAAAAAAAAAAAGTGAATGTGATCCATCTCAAATGAGTTTACTAGTTTGTTGTGACTCCTGTGTGTTGTGGATAGAGTTTCCTACCAACTCATGTTAGTCCACTGAACATCAGTTGGTTCACCCAACTCATGTTACCTTTTACTTTCTAGCCTTGTAATAAAAATAAATAAGCATTGTTAGATGAAAAGTTATAAACTCTTCATCAAATACAGATTTCTTTAAATTTATGAATCGTGAGCCCATTGAACATGCAGCAATGTGGCCCATTTTACCTTTTAAGTCTAAATTTACTTGATTATATCAAGACTTCCCTATTAACCTTGATACGACAAAATGAGAAAGAACACACGATAAATAAATTTAAACAGAACATAGCATTCAACACAGCATCTCTCTCTCTCTCTCTCTTTTAAAAAGATTGATAATTACTGATTTCCAAGTCTTTCTCCTTTCCCTATCCCTATGGACACCTTAAAAACCAAAAATATATGATGTTGAGTTTTGGCTTGATTTATATAGTGGGATAATCTGAAGTACAAAACGACATAATCATCCAGCTTTCTACTACCTTATCATCACCTCAAAACTAAAAATATACATGATCTTGAAATTTGGCTTGTTTTTCAGTGTCATATAATTTAAACTACAAAACGATATAATCATCCAGCTTTCTACTAGAGCAAGAAGGCTCGAGAGCAAACTCTTCGTCTTCAAAGTAGCTTTGCTTCCTTGAGAGCGGCCTCAAAATCTTTATCACTGTTCCAAGAAGCCACCTGAATAGCACAAGAAACCAAATGTGGTAAAATAATTGTCTATCGATTTCATCTGAATGCCAAAGAGTACTAACAACAAGCTTGGCCGATTTCAATTGATCATGAAGACCACGGATTGTTGTCTTAAAACATACTATACTATTGATCTGACTATGTTACATCTTCAATTTTTCATCATTACTGTATCTATTTGGATTATATTTAAATTAACCGTTATTATTTAAAAATTATTATTATTTAATAAATTTAAGTAGATCCATAATAATAATAATAATAATAATAATAATAAAGAGAAGCATATAACAAAAGAAGAAGAAAAGAAGAAGAAGATGAAGGAATCTGAGGAAAAGAGGCATGGCTGGCAACAAAAAACCACATCTAGCTAAGCTCAAAATTATGGAAAATTTGGGTGTAAGTTGTTTGGAAATGGAGGATTAATGAAGATATGTTAACGTTAGGCCTTGATAGGTGGAATTGGAACAAGAAAATTGCAACAAGTGGAGCACAATATTGATTAAGATTGGTGCATTATAAATAACAGTAGAATTGAAGATAAAATGATATGAATTAGAAACAAAATTTGAGAAAAATAAAGCGAGAAAGAGTTTGAAAAACATGGGAAGAAGGGATTGGGTAGCAAATTTGAGTAAATAATTCTTTAATCTTCTTATTATTCAATGATCTTATACCTTTATAATATCTTGAGTGATCATTTTTTTGTGTCAAATCTTTCTCATATAATTGAATTTGAAAGAAATATGAAGATGGTGCAAAAGAAGAGGATTCGGAAATTTCATGAAATTGACGGTCGATTTGAAATATTTGATACGTAAATCTGGTTACAATAGTTGTATAATAATGATGTATGATGATTTTAATAAGTTCTTTTTTATTAAATATCCGAGAACAAATCAAATTGAGCAAAACTTGAAGTCGAGCGTTGAGACAGCAAAACAGGGGTGTGGGTCTATTCTTCCTCATTCTTAGGCACTGTTCACAGCGTAGGGAAGCGCCTCTTTCAGGGCGATGTAGCACATAAATTTCAGGAAAAATAGAAATTTGAGGATATTAATGTGTTATTAGAAGATGATAATTAATTATTTAATGGTAAACAATATTTTGGTGATTATTTGGATATGGAATGTATAAATAATTTTATATAGATATATTTTGGGTGACTCAATAAAATGAATTAGTTTTTACATATTTAATCGTGACTTTAACAAATAATATCGTGCTCGGTGTGATGGTGAATTTAAGTAATAAATTCAAAAGACATATTTAATCTTGATATTTGATGAAAATAAATAATACGTTAGGTTATTTTGAGACATCTTTCAGATTTTTCATTAGCTATTAATACGTTATATTAATATTTGATTTTATTCAAGTTTTCTTAATTCACATCCATATTTTTATTTTTAATAACCAATTTTGGCGGGACGAAGTAAAGAAATGTGCAGTAAGATAACATGGAATTATTGATGTATGAATCCTAAATATTCCACGTTATAGTTTTACATTGTGTGATACTTTATTCTACATTCTATGGATACTGTAAAAAGAAAACACAAAGATACTATCTTATTCTAATGATATGATCGGAAAGATATCTTAATGTAGTCCGCAATATCAAATATTGAAGCCGTTCTAAAGGGGTTTGAAGGGGTTCAAGAAGTATTTTCACTTCAATTTCCTAACAATTGCATAAAGTTTGTCAAAGGCCATTCTAGAGGGGTTCAAGAAGTATGTTTAAAGAGCTTTTTAAAAACAAATGATAAAAAATCACCATTTTTCTAAGATAAACTTTCAATCAGAAAAACAAATCTTAAGGTTTATTTTGTTCTAGAAAAATTTGAAGGAAAAAAAAAGAAAGTACTTTCCATCATTTAAATTGTATGGAAAACTATAAGAAAAAATATGACGAAAAATGTATATTAACATATTTATATTTGATAAAAATAAGTTTCCTTTTATTTTCTTTTCCCCCCTCATTATTTTCTTTCCTTCAAACATTTTTATAACCGACAACCCTAGGACACAATAGTGTTTTGTTAAGCACAGCTCCTTTTCAATTCTCGTTGATTAGAATTTTTGATCCAATTTTGCCTAGATCTGAAAATAGCAAAACCTATATATCATGGCAGCACAAGAATCCTCAACACCCTCCCCCCCCCCCCCCCCCAAAAAAAAAAANCCCCCCCAAAAAAAAAAAAAAAAAAACAATAGAAAGGAAGGGGAAAACAATAAGATAGAAAAGGTGATACCTCATCAACTTTTATCCCAAAGTGCCGCTCTATCTTCTCCATCAGCATTCGTTCTCTATCACCACACAGCAAATTAAACACAGCTCCTACAGCACATAGATTTACAATTGTTTGTGACAACAATTCCTCAAACATTTAATTGATCAAATGACAAACGAGGATAAATAAAATGCATAACACACACACACGCGCATCCGATATCAGTTAGAAAATTCAGAATCTCTATAATTTTACAACCGGTAAACTGATTAAAGTTCGTCATCACAGACAAGGCAGGTGATAAACAAATGGATGTGCACTGACAAATGAGAGCACATCAAAAGAACCCTTTTCAACCCCATAGCCTATAAGAAATCAGGATCATCAACAAGTACATGAATGAGTTTCAGAATTCAACCAATCCTAGTACAAAACCAACTTCAGAGAAAATACTTACCAAAGAGTGAAGACATCCAAACGACGGAATTAGTGATGATTAATAACCCTTCAATTAATATGTCAAGAGACAATGCCACCTTAAAGGTCATTTTGTCACGTTGGTTTCACTCTGCATATGTTAGGAGCATAAAGTTCCAGTGATAGCTGTATGAAGATCAACATGTCATCAGTGTCGGATGTCAATAGTAAACTTCTTGCTTGCTTTGATTACAGAATGAAATGAAACAAATTCATGGGGTCATGGCACTATTTTCCCAGAGGAGATATGAAAGATATCTTTTTTGAAGCAGCTTGCTCCATATTGGTCTTCACGGTCACTCGATAATGTGTAGGATTTTTCAACAAATTACCATAACTAAACTAAATAGGGGGCAATTTACCATCAAATATACATTGGGGAATGGCAAATTGTTGTAACTAGCATTGCCTTAAACAAGTCAAGATTCTTTTAGAAAGCCTGACTTACCTTAATGAATGGTTAAAAGTCCATACCTTCAAGAAAAGAATAATAAATGCATATGTAACTAATAAATTTCATATCTAATGCAGAAAAATTTTACCACCAAAATGACAGTTCAATAATACAGAGAACACCAAAGATATTATCACCGCAAGGTGTTACTGTCAACAAGCCAATAACAATTGGAATAAACACTGCATATAAGCAGCAACAGAACAAAAGCCAGATCAAGAACTTACCCCTGCGACCAAAGCGTCCTGCCGGTCCTACTCTATGCAAGTAAACCTCATAGTCAGGCTCATTCCAAGAATAATGCTTAACTGGAAGTTCATAGTTAACTACCAAATTGACCTACAAAGTAAAAGAACGTAGCTATCTTAGCATGGAGAAGTTTGATACTTCTGTACAAAAACAAGAGAACAAAATCACATATACAAGGATCAGCACCTGTGATTGATCAAATCCTCGGGCAAGAAGATCCGTTGATATAAGAACATGAGTCAACCCATCCTTGAATTCCTTAACTATCTTGTCTCTTTCTTCAGTAGTACGAGCACCTTGGATAGTAGTTACTTCAAAACCAAAGTCCATAAGTGCCTTATGAAGCATGCTTGCACTCTCTCTTGTGCGTACAAATATGATTGTCTGCCCCACTTTCTCTCCCAAGTCTAAGATCTTATCCTTAATAACATGCACCTTTGCCAACTCATCAGGGCACTGAACCATGTACTGTTTCACCGCTTCTAGTGACAACTCTTCTTTCTTTACAAAGAGTTGGTTGTAGTCCGGAATTGTCCTTGTGACAAAGTTCTTCACAGTGTCATTGAACGTAGCAGAAAACAAAAGCACCTGAAACGATTTATCAAAAGGTTGAGTGGTTGAACAATTAATCAACCATATAATCGAGAGGATAAAAATATGACTATCTTCTGAGTTCCGCTAGAAAAATGAATACATATGTAACATCACCATCAATTCTCTTTGCACTGATGGATTTCTCACATCATATGGTGTCCAATTTTAAAATTATTAGAACCACCCATTGCATAATAACATTGCATGGAACAAGTCTATGATGATAGGACATCAGGAATTACTACAAAAGCTTGAATTCTTGTAAGGATAGGTAATTCTCCATACAACAGTAAAGTCCCCACTCCAAGGAATTTCTGTTTGTACAATTAATTGAGAATCACAGTACAAAAAACTTTGTAGCGACCAGGATAATAATAATGTAGGTAAGTAATACAGATAGCAAAAATTAATGTATCCCAAGCCCCCCCGCGGGGCCCCAAAAAAAAACGTGGAAAGCTCTTGGAGGAGATGTAGAATTTGAGGCAAATGTGATGCATTTCACTACCAAGTTTAAACATCATCATAACATGAATGCCACTTCTCTCACACTGTCACAGGCCACAGGGGTGGCAATGTGAGAAGTTAAAGCAAAGCACCATCATTGTCAACCTCAGCATAACAGCACAACCATCATGGTCACATGTTACAGAGGAGGATATCCAACAAAGTAAGTAAAAATGCATGTGACAAACCTGGCAGTTAGAAGCATTTCTCTTGATTTCATTCATAATCCTCAAGGAGTCATCCCTAAAGCCATCCTTCATAAACAACAACAATCATATATCAGAAAAATGTAAGGAAGCCAAAAGGGTTTATGATTAAATCCTATCCTTGATACTGTATCATCATTGTTGTCAAAATCATCAACGGCACAAGTGAATAATCCATACAAGCGATCATTTTCTTCAATAGATCCGAATCAATTTCCACATCTCGATACTCAAAACAGTTTGAAGAGTAATTCCTTTCCTTCCCTGCTTAATTCCTAATGTACCAAGGCTTACTACTAGCAAGTTACCTGCCTAGCAACATTCTCAAATCTTCATGCCATCCCATAGTGAATTCCTGAGCAATCTACCCTCTCTTTATTCCCCCACCTCACCACCCAGCCAGGGGAATGGAAGCACGAGGAGAGGCACCAAAGATTCACTAAAATCATTAAAATCCAATGGCAAGAAGGCAGAGAGCTTGAGTTAAACTCATCCATTCATGAATAATTGACAAAGTTCCGTTATTGATCTCATTGTTTCTTGCAAGAGAAACTCTTCTCCTGAAGCTTTGTTTCGTTTATTGTCAGACAAGTATATAGTTAACTAGTTCTTGCTCAAAATGATGCATCAAGTAAGCAATCCCACTACATCTACATGTTCTCAAGTCCAGAACACACGGCTCAGATCATGAGATTCTGTGATAATAGAATAAACATGATGAAATGCAAAAACCAAGATTTAAGAGAATCAATAGCCACATAGGACTATTACAACAATTAATTGAAAAGACATGCTCACATCCAAATGAAGGAATAGGACTACTACCACTACTCACTAGACTAGAAGAACATGGATTTCTATGGGATCCAAAGGAATCCATCATGACCCAAACAATTTAATATATATTTCGCTCAAATTGGATAGCATGAGTTAGATTCCTGTCAAGACCATCAAAGACCCTTGAGAGGAAGACATAAATAAATTAACAAAGGTTCCTAACTGTCGTGTAAGCAAAACCTTTTTACTTGGAAGTCTTATGTCATGACACACAACTTTTCCTGTTGTTCCTGTCATGACACACTTGTTAACATCTCCGCTGATTGTTCTTTACATTCTCAGTCTGCCAAATGTGTACCAAACAAAGGAAAAAAAATGCTTTGTCATTGGTGTTGGAATACCAATGTATTCTCATTAGTGTTATCTGTTCACCAATATTTGAACAGAAGTCTCTCTCTGTGTGGGTCTGTCTCACCCTTTCCCTTCCTCTGTCACTGTTACAGGGCCAAAAATCTTCATTAATACCATGATCTTCACATCCTTGCAACATTTACCGTACCAACTCATGGGACCAAGCTTTAACTCCTAACCACCGATAACAGCTCCCAGGAAAGCACAAGTCCTCTGTAATTTCTACTTGAATTCTGTAATTTCTCTTTTGACATTCACTGAGGACTGAGTGTATCATCGTCAGTACACTTTTTCATCCATGCAACTACACGTTGTGCAATGCTATTTCACTCATTGCCTAATTCAACTTCACTCGTGCAAGACTCTGAATCTCAGTTATTCAGGTATGTTAATTCTCTCCATTCTCCATCTATCTATTTTTTCTTTGGGGGACCTAAACCTGTTTGTTTTTTTGGACCAAACAATGACGGTATTCTTTTTTCATTTATCTAAACAATGGTTATCTAACCATTTGCACAGACCAGTCACCTGGTTTTGATTCCTAACAACTCTCTCCCCCCACTTTTACCTATAAAAGGGTAAGAAAATACCTTTCCAATATGTGCATTACAACTATGTGATAATATTAATATAACATATATGTTCTCTCTTGTGCAAAACCACTGAAATTATAAATCTTGATAACCAGACTACCCATCTTTAAATTCCATTTCAAGGATTTTTGCCAACCTTGGCTATAAATTACTTGTTGTGCATTCAACTCAATCTTTGTATTCCTTCTGATCTTTTAGAGTAGGATGCAAATTTGTAGTTTTGGAGATCTTGTGGAGCGGTATCGCCAGCCTAGAGTTTTGACCAGATGGTCTTTCATGGTTGGTTTCCTAGATATTAGGGTGTTTTATGATGTTTAAATTTTGTTACCTTAGGACCATTTACATGGGCTGTGACAAGTATCTTCATGAACTACAAGTGCTACCATGTTAAATGTAATGTGATGCAAAAATGTTACCATTTGTGAATATGCTATTTATAATTTTTTGCACTGATATCTTGGATAATGTGAACTGTGTATAGAACTCATCTTTTTCTTAACCCCTTTGAGAAATGGAGCAGAACAATAGTGTTCATAAGAAATGAGGTGCCATATTGGGTGTTAGGAGGATTATGATTCATGAATAAGGATATTTCTTAGCTTAACTATAATAGTCTTTATGAAATTAATACTTTAAGTTGCACATATAGAAGATATGAGAAAATAATATTTAAGGTGGTTTGAATTCTTAAAATATAAGTCAAATGAAACTTTAATAAAGGGTGTTCTTTGTAGATAACAAAAATTCTATCAATGTGTACAAAGCTATCCCTTTAACATTGCCTGCCATTTATTGAAAAAAAATCTAAACAGAGTAAACAGCTGGACATGTACAGTTACACTTATGCAGGGAGAGTATAACTTATCAAGGATTTTATATTCAATATACAAATATTAGCCTCAGGTATGTGTTTTTTTTTTCCAATGAAAATAGTTGTAGAAATTGAGAATTTATTTAGACCTTTTTATGGACAAGTGTTGTCCTCAGCAAATGGAAGAACTCAGTGGATTGAAATATGGTTTGCAGCATAAGTAAGATAGTGGATCAGGTCACAGAGATCTTCATATGTTATATGTTGCTGCCCTATATCACAATTGGTTTGGAATAATACAAAGAGGATTAATATCAGAATCACAGAGATGCATGCATACTATCTCAGATGGAGCAATTTGTGCACTACCAAGAATGACATAGGGTTCTTAGTTTTGGAACAAATTAATATATATTAGAGATAAAAAAAAAAAACGTTTTGGCATCAAGTACAGCTGCACTTCACAGGGGATTGCTTATCAGAAATGCTAATGTTGGTATATGGATACAGGTGAACCACCATCATGAGCTGACCCGACCCACATATGATGGGTTATGGAGATGGTTACATCCACCACCCATGTTATGGGGTTCACCAAAAGGTGACCACCCACCTCCCCCTCTAGATGTATATGTTGGCGGACCATTTCAAGTGATTGGCCAAAAGTCAAAATTTCGAAACATTGATAATATGTAAGTTGGACAGTAAATGCTTCAAAAAACTTGGCACTTAGGTACTGGAAAATAAGGTGTTTGGTTGCATTTAGATTCATATAAATTTAGGTCGTCCACTAAACTTATATGAAGCAAAGTTCTAAGTTGAATTCAAAAAACAGCCAAGCATAAGAGTGAGAAATGAATTACCTGAGCTAACATGTGATCAGCCTCATCGAAAACAAGGATCTTCATGTAAACTAAGGACAACTTCTTGTACGAGATCCATTTTTTAACTGTCCCTGGGGTCCCAATGACAATTTGGGTTGTAATAGGCGGTCGTTTAGAGATTGGTATATGAGCCGGGTCATTTAGTGACTCCTGAACCGCACTTTCTGCAGTAATACCAGTGTACGTTGCCATTTTCTTTAGAACTTCCAAATTCTGCAGAACACAACGAATGCTTTTAGGAAGGAAATAAAGAAAGCTTTAACCAAAATTTTGAACCCAAGCGTTAAGTTAAAGCACAATTTGGTAGGACAGAAATTATTTTCCGCACACAATAATGACCGATAGATTTTGATAGGCGAGTTTTACCTCAAAATGTGTCGGATGGAAAAAGATTTCCCTCCTTTGGTTATAAATTATATAAATAAATATCATTTTCGCAGCTTAAACTGAAAGGGGCGATGAAAATTAAAGAGGGGATAAACGTGACCTGAAGAGCCAATTCTCTAGTCGGGCAAATACAGAGTGCCTGAGGAGCTTGCAGCTTGGGATCCACCCGGCTCAACATGCCGAGAACAAAGCAAGTGGTCTTCCCAGATCCATTGTGAGCTTGAGCTATCAAATTCTTGTGTGGAGGGGTCAATATCATAGGCAGCGTGATAGCTTGGATCTTACTAGGCCTCTCAAATCGCATTGAGACATACAAACCCTTTAACAGCTCGTCGGACAAGCTTAAGTCCTCAAATTTCGATGCCGACGTATACGGAGTATCGCCGGCCGTAACCTACCGATCAAAATCAAACTTCGCCAAATTAGCCAAAAAATCCTAGTCCGAGGAGGGGGGGAGGGAAAAAAACCTAGCTTTTCAAAATGACCAATTAAACTCATAAACGGTAGCACACCGCTTGGATGCTGGAGTCATCGGGATCATAAAGAGGCGGCTCAGGTTCACTGATTGCGAGAGAATCGACGTTCAGATCAGCAGTGACCTTGTTGTCGTCGGTTGGACCAGCAACAGCGTTCCAATCTTCTGCATCATCGTCAGCTTCATCGCCCCACGAACGCTTGACATCCGTCGCCGCCGCCACCGCTGCCGTCGTAGTTGCCGGTGGCGGGTTCGCGGTGGTGGCGTGGATCTCTGCGGAGCCCGACATATTGATGACGACAGAGATGGTGAGAAAACAACCCAGCGGAAGAGAAAAAATGTAAAAAAAGGGACAAGGGAAGAGCTTATTTATCTGAGCACAGGGGGGCTGCTACAAACTCAGTTTTTAAAACAAGATTTTATTA
>JAODPA010066910.1:0-10751 GCA_025585075.1 Nepenthes mirabilis
AAAAAAAAAAAAACTGATGAGTAGGCCCATAATTGGCAGGCTCATAGCTAGCAAGCCCAATAAGAAAAAATGGCGTAAAGCCCAAAAAAGCCCAGACACACGTCAGACAGTCGCTCGGCGTGCCAACCAGGCAGCCAACGCACCCCCTCAAGACGATCAACATTACTGTTGACCGGAAGTATTGTAACAGCAGGTTGCGAAAAGATATAAAACCTAATACGGGTCAGGCTCAATTTGGCAGACGCTCCCGTACACAACAAGTAACGCTCCTTTTCCTGATTACACGCCTTCCTTGAAGTCAATATCCTCTAAAGAAGGCATCAACAGATTCAGCACCCTCATCATGAGGAAGGCGCCAGATTCTCTCTCCCTGCAAACGATAGAGTCTAATGGTAACAAAAGCACAAAAGGAAGGAGGATAATCTGGAGACACGTCACCCACTCAGAAAGGAAACAATCCCATAGATCACGCCAGTCAAGCCCTCCTACTCAAGGAAGGTCGTCCAATACCAAGCAAGGATCATGCCTACCTGGCCAAGGAAGGTCGCACTCCCCACCTCTATATAACTCCAAAGTCTCCACTCCAGAGGGATACGATCTGAGACACGAACATAGACGCAAAAATACAATACAGTGCTGTTACCAAAAATCCTTGAGCATACTTACTCTCAACCACTTACTTTGCCAATCCCACTCCAAGCCTCCAAATTGTAGAGATTTCGCCCGCTCTTTGAGATCCGTCCTTCTAAGCTTCCACACTTTCAGGACGCAGATTCCCACTCGTTCCTTGCGAACATCAAGTCGGGAAGCTATACTCTCAACTAGTCACAGGAACATCTCTACATCTACAGGCTAACACTCCCACCAATCTTAATCTCGCTCTCTCTCTCTTTTTACTTATCAGTTCACATTCTTAAAGTTCGAAGGCTTATTGCTGACTTGAACATTGGAGTATTTTCGATGGGATAACATTCCACCGGCACCTGACCTCTGGTTTACTGTAGTGATGTGCAGGGTTCAAACTCGGTGAACGGAGTCGGATCAAAACAATCAAGTGAATCCGAATCTATTTGAAGTCAGATCCAGATACGTATCATTGGTGCCGTCTGTAGGAAGCGCTTACAAAGAGTAAACTACGTTTCCCAGAGGCTCTTTCCAATCAACACCCTTAAATGAAATGGTGAACACAAGGGCGCAAGCGAGCTAGCCAGCCCAAGACGTAGTCTCACCAAACCAGGACCACGCCATTGGCGCCATGGTCAACCGGGTAGCCGGTAAAATTTTGGCATCTTTTTTCCAAAACCTAACGGAGCATATGCACAACTCGGATAGAATGCTCCAAATACTCTACTCCCGCCAGGAGTAAGCAGAGCTGGAGGTTGCACCGGCAGTGGCCCAGCGCCGGCGTCTAGACAAGGAGGCCAGAGAAAGAAAGTTCCGACCCGACGGATCGGAAAGGTAACCAACACTCCCGCGCCAATATCCTCACATACCCAAAGTCGTTTAAGGCGCAAGGAGCGAGGAACCAGCTCTACCCAAGAGGAAAGTCCGGAACGAAAGAACCCTAGATACTCTCGAGTAGAATCTAGGCCCCAAGCTCAGGAGGAGCCTCCCAAGCTGCTAGATCTATCGGAGATAGCAGCCGCCCGGCTACTGGACAAGCCAGGGAGAGAACGGAGTTGAGGGCATATTTCAACTCCAAAAGATTTGCTAATGTCGTTTCAGTAGATCCGAGGCTGGAGAAGATATGGAACCGCGTCTTCAAAGACGATGAGCGCACAGCCAATATCAACAGATCTCCCTTCACAGCGAAGATCTTAAATCATCCCATGCCGTTAAAATTTAAAATGCCAGCCCTTGACTCTTATGATGGGTGTGCAGATCCCGTCGATTATCTCGCTCACTTCCGCACCCATCTGAGTCTACAAGGGCTGGAAGATGCAGCCATATGTCACTTCTTCCGACTCACTTTATAAGGGGACGAGCTTATTTGGTTCCATCATCTCCCCTCAGACTCGATTCGAAGTTTTTAGGAGCTTACGGATCTTTTCTTATCCCAGTATGCCTTCAACCGTAGGGAGAAAAAACAGCCATGGTATCTGTCGAACATTAAGTAGAAGCATGGAGAGAACCTACGGAGGTTCCTGGATCGCTTCGTGGTAGAAGTTAGGTGGATCCCTCGACTCACGGAGGAAATGAAACTGGGCAGTTTCATTTTGGCGCTGGCGCATGGAGAATTCTTCAGGCATCTGCCGCATAAGAATCTGCAGACCTTTTAAGAAGTGGAGTCTATCACCAGGGCCTACGCGGTAGTAGAAGAGGCCAACAAGGCGAAATATCCTGATCCGCCTGAACAACCATGCTCTTTCCCGCCTGAAGGAAAGAGGAAATACAACGGTAGTAATCACTCTCACCAAAAGCACCACAGGGTTGGACTGCGAGAGTGTAAGGACTATAGGCCCATCAGCCTAACGCCCTTGACTGACACGTGCTCAAACGTTCTCATGCAGATCCGTAGGGAGAAGTTTCTTAAGTGGCCAATACCACTTAAGAAGGTGGAGGGAGGAAATCTAGCCAAGTATTGCGATTTTCATCGATCTCCCGGGTACTCCACAGAGGACTGCAAAACCCTTCATCGGGAGATTGAGGAACTGATCAGAATGAGCCATGTCACCAGGTTCGTCAAAGGCCCTGGTCAGAGCTCTGGCAATACGGGTGGAGAAGGATTAAGGTCCTCTCCACCATGAAACCAAGTCACGGCAGAAGTGGTCAACATGATCACCATCCAGTAGATCAAGAATCCGGCGGACAACAGGGACCAGCACGCAGGGAGGAAGAAGCAACGCACTTCTGACACCGTCATTAGTTTTAGCGACAATGACCTGGCACATGTAGTTTTCCCTAATGCAGACCCCCCTGTTGTATCTGCACTCATTTTCGACGATAACGTACACTACCAGATAAAATGAGTATTTATTGACAATGAAAGTTCTCGTGATTTGCTTTATCTTGATGCATTTTTTAAACTTGATTTAAAAAAGAGTAAATTAAAATTTGCAGAAGGCCCGTTGTATGGTCTTGATAACGAATCGGTACCCGTTCAAGGGACGATCTGACTAGAAGTCACCCAAGGAACATACCCGAGAATGGCGAGTCATACACTTACCTTCTTGGTAGTCGACTTGCCCTCTGTATACAACGCAATATTGGGCCGGCCGTGCCTAACAGTGTTCAGGGCCATCACTTCAATACCACACCTGAAAATGAAATTCCTAATGCCATACAGTGTGGGTGAAGTACTGAGTGACCAAGTCACTAGACGGATATGCTACATGTCCCAAATCACTCCTAACAACAGCACCAGAGTAGTAGGAAAACTTAACCATTGAGACGAAACTATCTTGCAGCAGGCGCAGTCCAGTGAGGCAATCGACCTAGTCCCACTGAATCTGGAAGATCCAGAAAAGTGCATACGAATCGACGACTCACTCACTGGTGCGCTACGCGAAGAACTGATCACATTCCCGCGACAGATCGCTGACATCTTTGCATAGACTCCCGCTGATATGCTTGGGATTTCGGACCGAGTAATTATCCACAAGATGGGCCTTGACTCGGACAGAAAACCCTGTCAGGTAGAAGCGGAGAAACCACTCAATAGAAAAGTTAATCGCCATCTGGGAGAAAGTAAAGAAATTGCTGGATGCTGGATTCATCAGAGAGGTCCAATACCCTAATTGGCTCTCCAACGTAGTCCGGGTAAAAAAGAACAATGGCAAGTGGAGAATGTGGGTCGATTTTACCGACGTTAACAGAGCCTGCCCAAAGGACAGCTTTCCTTTACCCGAGATTGACCTGCTAGTAGACTCAACGTCCGGATATGAACTGCTGAGTTTCATGGATTCCTATTTATAACCAGATCCGGATGAGTCCGAAAGAAGAAAAGTATACCTCATTCATAACAGACCAGGGGACTTACTACTATAAGGTGATGCCCTTTGGATCGAAGAACGCAAGAGCTACCTACCAGCGGCTGGTAAACAAAATGTTTAAAAAACAGATCAGCCGTAATATGAAAATCTATGTTGACGACATGCTCGTCAAAAGTAGAATTACGGGCGACCATATCCGCGATCTGGCAAAGTCATTTAAGGTGCTCCGTGAGCATCAAATGAAGCTGAATCCGGCTAAATACATCTTCAGGATAGCCTCAAAAAAATTCTTGGGCTTCATCATCTCTCAACGATGAATCGAGGCAAACCCAGAGAAGATCAAAACCCTCGTAGACATGGCTCCCCCACGAAGCGTCAAGGATGTCCAGCGACTGACTAGATGATTGGCAGCCTTGTCCCGCTTCTTAGCGAAGTCTGGTGACAAGTATCAGTCATTCTTTAAGGCTCTAAAAGGAGCAAAATCAAAAGGGTTCCAATGGACGGCAGATTGTCAGGTGTCCTTCAATGAGTTGAAGCAATACCTGGCTAGCTTGCCATTACTAACATCGCCCAAGATCGACGAAGAGTTGTACCTCTACTTGGCGGTGTTAGAGGTGTCCCTCAATTCCATCCTCGTATGCCAAGACTCCGATACCCAACGGTCGGTCTACTATGTGAGCAAAATACTGACCGGCCCAGAGATGCACTACCTGCGCACTGAAAAGTTGGCCTTAGCTCTCATATTTTTCACGCGAAAACTAATGCCCTACTTTTAGGTACACTGCATCATAGTTCTCACTGACCAGCCTCTAAAGAGCATATTCCAAAAATCTGATATTTCTGAACAGTTGGTAAAGTGGGTTATCAAATTGGACGAATTTGATATTGAGTTCAGGCCTAGGCCAGCCATAAAGATACAGGCTCTTGCCAACTTTATTGTTGAGAACACAACCCCGATTCTCAAAGATCGGCCCTCAGAGAACACGAAACAGTGCATGGAGGCTCCAGAATGGGTACTCCACGTAGACGGGTCACCCACAGACATGGGCAATGGAGCAGGGATGGTCCTCATGACCCCTAACGGGTTTGAGGTGAAATACTCCCTTAGACTCGACTTCCAGGCCACCAATAATGTTATCGAATACGAAACCCTACTAGCCAGGTTAAGATTAGCAAATGAATGCTCAACCAAGCGACTGGCTATTTACAGTGACCCTGAGCTGATCGTCAACCAGGTTAATGGGAGTTTTAAGGCAAACAACCCACATATGGCCAAATACTTGGCCAAGGCAAGGGAGGTCATCCGCAACTTCGACAATCTAACCTTGGTCCTTGTTCCCAGAACTAAAAATTGGAAGGCCGATCAGTTAGTAAGAGCAGCGGCGGCCGAAAATCTAGTACAGTACTCGAGGAACCTAAGGGAGGTCCTAAACGCTCCCAATATAGAGGGACAGGAGGCAATGTAGGTCTCCGGAACAGAAAACTGGATGACACCCTACCTGAGTTATTTAGCAAACAAAACATTGCCAGAAAACGCAGAAGAGGCTAGGCGGATAAATAGAACGGCCGGCTGGTACACTATAGTCAACGGGCGGCTGTATCGCCGCGATTTCTCGACTTCATACCTCCGTTGCCTAACCCCAGAAGAGGCAGACTACGTCTTGAGCGAGGTGCACCTTGGGATTTGTGGATCGCATGTCTGTGGCAAAAACCTAGCATTCAAGATCATGCGACAGGGCTACTATTGGCCCTCGATGAAAAAGGATGCACTTGAGTTTGTAAAGAGGTGCGAAAGCTGCCAGCTTCACGGCAACCTTCGCCACTAGCCATCCGCCGAGCTGAAATCCCTTCAGGCACAGTGGCCCTTTGCGCAATGGGGGCTTGACATTCTTGCCCCATTTTTCATTACAATCGGGCAAAAAAAGTTCATCATAGTGGGCATCGACTACTTCACAAAGTGGGTCGAGGCCGTCATGCTGGCCAAGATCACAGAATACAACGCACCTGAGTTCATCCGTCGGAACATCATCGGTAGATTTGTCGTTCCATAAGTCATTGTGACTGACAACAGAACTCAATTCTCGAAAAAATACTTCACCAAGTATTGCACCAACCTTAGGATTAGGTTGGTCCACACTTCGGTGGCACACCTCCAAGCAAATGGACAGGTGGAGGTCACGAACCGAATACTACTCCATGGGCACAAGACCAAGCTGGAGGACGTAGGCGGCTCCTCGATAGACGAGCTCGCCTCAGTCCTTTGGTCTTACCAAACAACTCCAAAGGAACCAATGCGTGAGACGTCATTCAGCCTCTGCTACGAGACTGAAATGGTGATCCCGATCGAAATCGGGCTTCCAAACCTTAGAGTGGAATCTTTTGACTCGCAGGGTAACCCCCAGAAGATCCGGGAACACCTAGACTTGCTAGAAGAAGCCCATGATGCCGCTAAAATACAAATTGAAGCCTACCAATATCGAGTCACCCACTACTACAACAAGAAGGTGAAAGTGAGGTAGTTCGATGTCGGGGACTTGGTCTTACAGAGCATTGATGCCACGGGAAAGGTGGCCGACCGGAACTAGCTCTCCCCGAATTAGGAAGGGTTTTTTCTAATCTTCGCCATCCTGCGAAACAGGGCATACAAGCTCTGAAACCAGGATGAAATGTTGATCCCGCAGACGTGGAATGCAATCCACCTCAAACGCTACTTCCAATAGGAACCTAGGTATGTATTTTGCATAATTGTATATGTTCATTTGTGTGCACGATTCAATTAGTAAAACAAGTGTTTCCTTAGCATGTTGCGTATGCATATATATGTGGTTTTCATTGCAGGTTTGAAATGACCTAGGCTGCCCCTAAATCGTGAGGGTCTTCACCCTCTCGTTACTAAGCCCTGGTCATTCAGGCGGCTCATGAGCGGTCGTATATAAATTCTGGTCATCCAGACGGCCCATGAGCTGTCGTATATAAATCGTGGTCATCCAAGCGGCCCATGAGAGGTCGTATATAAATCTTGGTCATCCAGGCGGCCCGTGAACGGTCGTATATAAACCGTGGTCATCCAGGCGGCCCATGAATGATCGTATCTAAACCTTAGTCATCTAAGTCGCCCATTAGTGGTCGAAAAAATCTTTGGAGGCTAACACAGCACATGCGACATCCTCATTCATAAGGAGATAGCATGATCATCCAACGATGGTTGATTGGAGCAAAACGTTGCACCAAAGCAGGCTGCCCAAGTCTGAACTTGGGCAGCGCCACCAAGCTTTACTCACAGTCGAATTCTAAATTGATTTAACACACGCGATGGCCTAGAAAACTCCATGAACGCCCTAAAAGTAAGGAGAGCGGCCAACTCGCAGGAATCCTGCCCTGTTGGCTGCCAAGAAAGGCAAAGAAGCAAAATAAAAAAAAGCAGCTGTAAAAAATAAGAACGTGTGGCATGCACGAAGCTACTTGTATTATTGTTAAATGGTGAGATACATCATTAAATTCAAAAAATAAGAACAATAAAAAAAACTACAATCACAAAAAGCTATGGAGGCGGCGGTGGCCCCTGTCTGTATCGAGGCTCCCCCACGTGGCTATCAAGATGCTGTGCTGACCGGTTTGACAAATTGATAGGATCCACAAGGAAGTCAGGATCAACCAACCGTACAATATGCCGGCTAATATTGATCCCTTCCCACAACCGCGCCAACATCATGCCCTCAACCTCGTGGGGACGAATACGGTGGCTCAGGTTGTTCTCTAGCGTAGCCATTTGCCCTGTAAGTTGATCAAGGCGTCCTTTAATACGCTCGTTCTCTTCCTTCAAACGAGCGACCTCTACTTTCAAGTTTAAGTTCTCTGCCTCTATGCCCACCAGAACAGACTCCAGGGTAGCCACGTCCTCTTGGTGTTCTGTCCCCAGAGCCACCAGCTTAACTTCGAGTCAAGTGATCTCCCTGTCCCTATTGAAGATCATCTTGTCTCTCTGCCTAAGAACCTTGGTAACTGCGCTCGAAACTTTGTCAGCATACGCACACAAAAAAAAGGGGGTTAGAAAAGGCAAATCAGAAGACAAGGCGGGCAACAGAATTTATACCTCCCAAATTCTTCGTACTAGCCTATCTGGCCTCGCACCTAGTTCCGACGCCAAAGGCGGTGAGCCAGGAAGGGGACCCATGTTAACAAGGTTGGCGGCGACCTCAGCCATGAACTCCGCCATTGGATACTCTAGAATATCCTCCGTCTTAGCTGATTCCCTGGGAACAGTAGGGGGCTCCAAAATCAGCTCCTGCTACTCAGCCAGAATTACCACAACAGGCGATCCAACGGACGGCTACTGCGGCCTAGGTGCCTCGATGGATGGCTCCGCCCAACCTGGCTTCATAAGCCTCGAGTGCCAGCTCCACTTCTATCCCGGATGCAGCACCAACACCCACAAAATGCCCAGCAGAGAGGTAGTCAGGCCCTGAGGACGACGAAGAAGGCGCCACCAAGGTCGCCCTATTTTGCCCTGGACTGGGAGGACTTGCATCAGACGGGCAGGGACCAATAATAAAACCCTTCTTCCTCTTCTTTCTTTGCAAGACCTCCGGTGGTGGGATTTTTAATTTCTGGACTAGAGACGGAGGCCCCCACTTGGCCTTCTTTGCCTCAACGCGAGAGACCAAGTGGTCTCTCCGGAAGTCTCCTAGGTTATCCTCTACCAGCTTAACCAGCCATTCCAAGGACGCCGTCTCAGCCTCCGAAGGCGCCCCCGTATACACCTCAGGCACTTGGCTCCACTCCTTGGGTAAGGGCCAGGACTCTCCCCCATTAACAAAAAAGAACCGGTTCTTCCAATTCTTGAGGGAGTCATATATGACGGTACTTATCTTGAGACTGCCACGGGGGGATAAAGAAATTCACTCCGCTCCCTGATTAATCTTGAAGATCCCCCTAACTATTGACATCATCAACAGCCTCGAGTGTTGACGAAGGAAAATGCAAAGGGAGCACAGGTACCTGATGGCGTTGGCATGAACTTGAGCAACGAGGACCTGAAGCACCCAAAAAATCAACATCAACTCGTCGGAGACTGAAAGGCGGAGCCCACTCTTCAAATGGGCTTCATACACAGTCACGAAGCCCTTAGGCGGCAAGAAAGCTCTGTCGTCCTTCCCTGGAACGCGAAAAGCGATCTCCTGTGAAATGTTGTACTCAATGTACAAGACTTTCATGTCATTTTCTCTCAAGACGGAGGCCATGTCGGTGACGGAGGCCATGGTCAAAGTTAGGTTTTTTTCTTCTTCTCAACGGAATAAGGAAGACGAAGAAATAAAGAAGGCACAGGAAATTCAAAATAAAACAAATAGGCGGTTTAAAAACCCGTGTGAACATGAAAACTGTCTCGAAAGCGTGCGCTATCATTATTGTCACGTGTCGTTTCCCCAAAAGAGGGCTGTCAAATCAGATCCTCCAGCTCATTAAATATCAAGATCCTGAGCATACCACAAAAGGACACGTGGCACACTTTTCTGACAAGACGGCTAATGACCAACACTTCATTCTCCAATTTGCCTGAAAACTTTCTAAAAGATGGTCAACAAATCCAGTCAACGTTTTGGAAGTGCTTAAGGCTCCTCTTCAAACGGGCAATGACTCCGTTAGCAAAAACAAGCACATCCCGTCATAAACATGCTTGAGGCCAAAATCCTGACCACCGGCATGGGGGGCTAGTGATGGGTAAGCTCATAGCTCACAGGCCCAATAAGAAAAATAACCCAAAGCCCAGAAAAGCCCAGATGAGTGTTAGACCGTCAACGCTAGCGTTGACCGCCCGGCACGCCAACCAGGTGGCCAACGCGCTCCCTCAAGACGGTCAACATTCCTATTGACCGGAAGTACTGTAGCAGCAGACCGTGAAAAGGCATAAAACTTAATACAGGCCAGGCTCAATTTGGCAGACGTTCTCTTACATGACAAGCAACGGTCCTTTACCTGATTTCACGCATTCCTTGAAGTTAATCTCCTCTAAAAAAGGTATCAACAGATTCAGCGCCCTCCCCATGAGGAAGGCACCAAATTCTCTCTCCCTGTCAATGATGGAGTCTAACTGTAACAAAAGCACAAAAGGAAGGCGATTAATTTGGAGACCTGTTACCCGCTAAGAAAGAAAATGATTCCATCAGATCACACCAGTCAAGCCTTCCTGCTCAAGGAAGGCCGCCCAACACCAGGCAGGGATTACGCCTTCCTGACCAAAGAAGGTCACACTCCCCACCGTCTATATAACCCCAGAGTCTCCACTCTGGAGGGACACGATTTGAGACACAAACACAGACGTGAAAATACAACGCAGTGCTCTTACCAAAAATCCTTGAGTATACTTACTTTCAACCACTTACTTTGCCAACCCCACTCCAAGCCTCCAGATTGCAGAGATTTCGCCCACTCCTTGAGATCCGTCCTTCTAAGCTCTCACGCTTTCAGGACGTAGATTCCCACTCTTTCCTTGTGAACATCGAGTCGGAAAGCCACATTCTCAATGAGTCACGTGAACGTCTCTAGATCTACAGGCCAACACTCCCACCAATCTTAATCTCGCTCTCTCTATCTCTTTTTACTTATCAATTCACCTTCTTAAAGTTTGAAGACTTGTTGCTGACTTGAACGTGAGAGTATTTTCGGTGAGATAATATCCCGCCGGCACCTGACCTCTGGTTTACTGTAGTGGTGTGTAGGGTTCAGACTCGATGAACGGAGTCGGATCCAAACAATCAAGCGAATTCGAATCTGTTCGAAATCAAATCCAGGTACGCATCAAAAACTAAATATGGTTATATT
>JAODPA010066911.1:0-10751 GCA_025585075.1 Nepenthes mirabilis
CCAATTCTTACAACCAAACATAGCCTAATAATCAAATATATATAATCATTTTACAAAATATATTACAATTGATTGATGATAAGTTTTTAATTTTGTTGCGTTCTGGATCCACGGGGTCCGAGAGATGCAGAGGTTGGCGAGGTTCAATCGGCTCCGTGGTTCCCAGGCAACACAAATGTTTGAGGTGTTGGATGCGAGAGGAAGATTTAGACCCGGTCTTTTACGTGGAAAACCTCCTCTTGAATGGGGAGGAAAAACCGCGAGGCTCAAGGCCTTGAAAATGCTTCACTATTTGGGTAGAAGTCTTTACAAAGTACAATCGTGAGGGTTAATCCCTTCCTTGTCTTTCGTTTCGTGTTTATTTCTTAGAAGGCTATACTCGCTGGGAGTCTTTACCACTCTTCTTGTTCCGTTTTACAGGGAGGAGAGAGTTTTAGGGCCGAAAGGAAGTGGGCCTTTTTGCCTTCTTCGTGGAGCTAACCTCGGGGAAAGAGAGTTCGGTCCTTTTAATAGAAGCTTTGCTGGGTATTTATAGAGGAGAGTGAGCCGTTGGGGAGGAGGCACGTGGCGGCCATTGGATGGCCGGGCCTGCTGGCTGCATTTATTGCTACTGATGTAGGCGGAGTGGCACGCGACTAGCGCCGCTGGTAGGCCTGCGAGTGCAGGGTCTGAGTGACAATCTTGATTTGACTAGGCGTGCCCTGTTGGGACGGCGATTGACAGTAGTTGCAGGTTTCCTTGGGAATTGATAAGATTGCTTAGCTGGCATTCCCGGTCGTGAATGAGCAGTCCTCATCCAGGTGTGATGCTCCTCGTGAGTTCGTGGACTCGTGAGAGGGAGTAGCTCTTGGAGGGTATTCTGGGGAAAATCCGGGAGCCTCTTCTTGACTTCTTGGGCGATTCTGAGACTTAGCAGAGCTTCCCGAATTCTCGGTTTTCTTCGTGTCCGTGCACTTGGGTGCCGCTAGTGTTGTCCTTGAGCTTCCTTATGAGCGGGGAGGACTTCTTGAGCCTCTATAGATTTGATCTTTGGACCTCGCAGACTGCCTAGCCTCTTTGGATTGCGGGAGCATCCTTGGGCCTCTCGTTTAGGCCTCTTTCTTGGGCCGCGTTTTTATGGACCCTTATGTTGGGGCCCAACAAATTTTATCTAATATTGTGGTATAAAATTTTAATAATAGCTGCAATAAAACCTCATATATCACTAAGTGTGGTTAATTATTTGAATAATGTATGTTATTTCGCTTAATTAAGTATAATATCTTCCAAAAATACATGTAATTTTAAACTAATTTTATCCCATCACTTCAAAGCTTCTATGTATACATATTTATTTTTTCCAATTACAATTAACTTATATTTTTTTACATATACTTTTTACATATCTAATGAAAACTCTATGTCCTTAAATTTTCAGAAAAGATACTGCTAGTAAGACTAGTTTTGTATCATAAAGTCACTTTTACCAGAGGCATCAAAAAAGAAGGATTATAAGGATAATTCTTAAGGTTAGCAATAAAAGACATCACATATTTAGCATACATCACAATTATACCGAGCCAGACAACCTAGGAGATTTATAACTATAAGATTCACACCCTAGAATTGCAATACCCGGTTCTCATTTGATATAATTTGATATTATATATTATTTTGGGTTAATTAGATGTATAGAAAATAATTGTATAATGTAAAAAATTGAAGAAATTTGGAGTAGGCAACACTCGAGAGGCACCCGAGACAGCGTTTGAGCGCCAATACCTGTGGGGGTCGCGTTCAAGGCACACATGAATAGCGCTCGAGAGTCGACGATCTATTTAAAGCATTGCGTGCCACAGTTCAACCATTTGCGCGAAAAAGGAAGAGAATGTGAGAGAGAGAGAGAGAGAGAGAGAGAGGATGAGGATGAGGAGAGAGGAAGAAGAGAAGTAGTGATTTGTAGTATCATTTTATCAAATCTATTTAGTAGAAGATTTAGACAAGTATTCTTATACCCTATCCTTGGTTTGTTTTTATATTTAATAAACTTTGCTTGTGTTTGGAGTTTTAATAAATATACATGTTATTTTTACTTATTCTATTTTACTTTCCTTATGCATGTATGTTCCTTTGACAGTTCAATTTGGGGTTTTGTATGAGTTTTGTTAATATTTGAGGGTTTTGTTCATTTTATGAAAAAATAAATAAATATTTGAGTTATTATATTTATGTATTAATATTTTGTACGGAGAAAGTCAAAAAAAACCTACACATGAGCTGTGCATTGGTATTCATATATCACTGCCTGGGGTTCGGGCTCTACCTTTGTGATTCAATTCGATATGTGACCATTTTTCGACACAAAAAGCTTTATGACCTTTTTGAGTTGAAGTTTTGACCCCCTTTTCCATCAGTAGGAAAAGTCTTTGTAATATGTGATGTAGAAACACTCACTGTTTTGTTTTTATGAGAACCATCATAAGGTAATTGAACAAAATTAATATGTTCGGATGTCCTACTATATCAGACAGATTCAAGGACTGCACCCAACTCCGCAGGTGACAAAATATTGTGTTTTTAATTAGTCTCTTAAATTAAACTAAACTAATATATTTGGAGATCCTAATAGTAGTTGATATGGTCAATGCTATTAAGAATATGTGTAACCCATCCTTAAAATTAGTCTCTCAAATTTTTGGCTCTCTGATTTGTACATATTTTGAATTTTGATGTATTTTCTACATTGATTTATATTGAGATTTCGTTTGCAATTCGTAGGTTTACCCACAATTAGGATTTGATCAGTCTCATACATTTAGATATGTGATTTCGATTTGGACCGTATGATTTTTAATCCGAATTATATTTCATTTAGAATATGTTCTGTTTGGATTATACTATGATTTGGATTATGTGATTTTATTCCATATTATATTTTCATTCAGATTATATTCCAATAGGACTATATTTTGATTGGGATTATACTTTGAATACAAGACTACCTTTGAACTTTCGTTATTGGGTCTTTGGATTTGTGGTTTCCATGTGTTTTGAATAAGTTTATAGACCCTCCTCCTGATTTTGGATATTATTATTTGTTATATTATATACAGATATTTGTTAAACTTTTGACTCACGTTTTTATTTTATTATCCATTCGGATTAGTGGGTTTAGATTTGTTGTAGGAGTTTGGACGTGTTTTGTTCACAACTTCATCTATATTGATGAGTATTAGTATTTTGTTTGGTTTATATTAGCATGGGCTGTATTTTGGATTTTAAATTTAGCTGAATTTAGGCTTATGGTTATGTATGAGATAGTTGGGTTATTGTGTATATTGGATGTGTTTATGGATAGTTTTGTCCTTACCTTATGACGATGTTGAGTATGTCACATTTATTTTATTATCCAAATAGATTATTTGATGAGATCCTATACTCATCATTATTATAGTAGTCATATCAGTTTAAGTGAATGTTTGTTTTATCAGACTCAAATTTGTGGGTTTACTTTAGGTTGATGTTTTAATTTGTGGGATACAATTTTATAAGTCAAAGTTTATTCCGATTTATGTTAGGACCTGCTTTGATCCAAGTTTATAATAGTGAATGGTATTAGATAAGAGTCATTAGGAGAAGTGTCTTGGGTTAATTTTGAATAACTAATCATTAGATATTTTGTATAGTAGGTGTTATTATGACAGATAATAGAGATTTTGGATGTGGAGGTTCAGGTTCGAACCGAGAAAATGATTATTTGACAATGATGGGTCACATGATCGACATTGTAGATTGTATGATCCAATGACAAGGCGAGAATTTAGCCTCCATGAGGAGGCTGGCCGACTAAGGGCAAGGTAGGTTGCCCTTTGACCGATCCATGGTGAGTATGTTTCGAAATTCTTTGGAGAATTTGAGCTAATAAAAGCTAAAATTAGATTCAAAGAATGGAGAAGGTGTTTGAGGTAATTAACTACCTAGATGAAAACAATATCAAGTTTGCTGCTTATTAATTAGAATATGAGGCAAGTCAGTGGTGGGCCACTCAATCCCGAATTTTGGGAATGAAAAATGTAGAGATTTCGTGGGACATTTTTATGGAGGTATTCATAAAGAAATTCTTTCCGTTCAGCATCTATGAAGTCAAGGAGGACGAGTTTAGCCTACTAAAATAAAGTAACAAGATTATGGCGAAATACGATACAAAATTTACAGAGTTGTTCATTTTTTTCCTCATGTGGTGGTGGATGAAGTCCAGAGAGCCCAAAAGTTTTTACAAGGGCTTCAATATTTTATCAGGAAGCAGCTTGTGCCCCTCCATCTATAGACTTACAATGGAGTACTTGATCGTGCCCTATTAATTGAGTAAGAGGAGTTGCGGGAGAAGTATTTTGAGAAGAGACCAAATAATAGAGGCCAAAGTTTAAGGGCTGGAAGCTCCCATTCGAGATCCAAAATTCAACATAAGGGAAAGTCAATTGGGGTGAAGTCATCACTGTCGAAGCCCAAATTTATGAGGTTGGGTGATAATTTTGTGAGAGAAATCATGCTGGGAGGATGTGCTTCCGCCATAGTGGAGCGTGCTTCAATTGTGACTAAATGAGCCATTTGGTGAAGGATTATCCAACCCCTCCGAGTCGTCCAGATAGGAAGATGGTGGTTTCCGGTAGAGCTTTTGTCACGAACTGCATTATCATTTCTGTGATTAACTATTTATTATAATAATTAAATGTAATATATCCATAATCGTACGCAGAATTTGCATACTGTGCCACATTATAAGTGGCGCCAATATTATATTTTAGGAATACAGTGTCGATTCTTGTTAAGAAAAGATACCAACTAAAAATCAAATTCGGTCCCATAAAAACATGTGGAAGTATATATAATATCCATAATAATCTGTTGAAACATACTAAACCAATAACTCCAAAAATAAGATACATTATATCACACATTTAGAATTTTTACAATGTTATATACATATTTCAATTTAAGTTAAGTTACACCAAGTCCTGAACATTTCTAAGAACATCCTCTAAATATAAAGTATAATTTAAGTCTTCTATCTTCGCTCCTACATATCAGTCATCAGCATGTGCAAAGTATTTGAATAGAGTGAACGAAATATTCAATAAGGTATAATATATAACTAAGAACATGCATTCTTTTTTATTTAAAGCATAATAATATGGATAGAGATCAACATGGAACATAACAATTTAAAATCCTGGTCAGAATCCTTATGCAAACTTCTTTTTGATTTCTTGTCTTAATTTTTTCTTATTCTTTCTTTCAAACCATGTTGAAAACTTTTTTTTTATTTTTCTTTAGAGACCGGGGCCAATAGCCTTACTAGTTAAAAGAGCAGTCGATCGAAATCCGAATTGTGTTCGGTCCACACAATCGAAAACCTAACCTCATCTTGTACCCTGAGGCGGGTGGATTGTGTTCGATCTATACAATCTAAGTTCTAACATCCTTTTGCACCCCAAGGTGGGTGGTACTACTTATAATTTCAGTAGATGGGACCAAAATCGTATAGCGAAATTAAATTAGATAACGATCTTCCACTGTAATATATTAAGGCATGTCAAAATATATATCTGTTAATCAATCATTTGTCCAATTTCTTACTTTCTTTCAAAATTATTGTGGAAACTTTATACTCATTTTTAGTACTTTTTCTTAATTTTCTCAACTCCGGTGAAAAAATTATCATAATTCATAACATTTTGTAGAGTTTTCAATCATAATTTCATAATTTTATATTTATATTTTTGTAGAAACTTATGCATATTATAATTAAAAGATAGGATCAATTCTAAAAAATTTATATTTTTGCAGAAATATAATACAAAATTTCAACAAGAGATGAAATTTTAACATCTATCTTAAATTCTAAGCTTAACTGTCATCATGTATGCATTTCCAGCTTTCACTAAAAACCTATACTTGATGAATTAGAATCTATTTGAATTATAGCATAAATTTCAGACCATAAATTGCTTTAAAAATGCAGAAAGTGCAGCAAGCTTCAAATTCAGATTAGCAGCATAATATGATACAACAGCATGAGGTGGCAATGTGATGTGTTTAAAATTTCAGCAAACAGATTTCAGCAATCTGTTTGTTGAAATCAATTCTTCAAATTCAGTATATTTTTCAACAACTATGAAGCAGGCTCGGTGTAGAATTGTAGCAACACAAGCTTCATTAATTTAAATTGGGTATCATCACATGGAAATTCAGCAAAATGTGTTCCAAATTCAGTAGATGTTTTATAACCAATTATAGAAATCGGCAAGCATGAAAATGGTTTTCTGCATCAGTAATTTACAGTAATACAGTGGTATAAATTCAAGGCCTAAATCAATTAGCAAAGTTGGAAACCAGCAAAGGGGAATGCTGCATCAAAATCAGCCATGTAGAAAATTAGTTTAATAATTATAATGCTAATGCAATGCAGCATCAGCACTTGGATTCCAGCACTACAACGTTATACTTCCAAAATCAAGCTTAAATCAGGTTTATAACAATAAAATTCAGCTATTTGAAGTATACTGCAAACTTATTAACACAATATGCTGAAATCTAAAGTTACTGCAGTACAATATCAGATTAAGATTTAGAAAAGTATTGGGACAGCAAGACATTAAACAATAGTGGTAATCGAAATTCAAAAGGAGCAACTATATCAAAGGTATTGCTGAATCTGAATTCATAATTGAGCAATTCAGCAGGTTGACAACATAGAAAATCAGCAGCATATGCTAGGTTGAAAGTCAGCATGGGAATGGCATGGCCTTAAGCTTCAGCAACTTAAACATAACAGAAAACAGATATAGCAACTTAAACATCTTGCTTAAATCAGTATATATATCACGGTAATTTAGTAATTTAGCCATTTGGCCAACCAGCAAGAAAATCAAATACAACAACTAAATTGATTTGGAATTAAAACTCAAGAATTCAGAAATCAGGTTCGGCCAATTGGTTTAGCAACACATCACTGATTTTTATGATCATTAACCAACATGACTTATTAAAACATGGATTTAGCTAAACGTGTAAAGGCCATCAAGGTAAAACAGTGTATGGCACACAACAGATTTGAAGTTCAGTAAAAAAATCAAGTTCAGTAAAACAAAATCAAAATTCAGCAAGTGTAACTTCATATGCTGAAACATGGTATAGAATTAAGAGGAATGAGTATTGGACCAACAATACTCCAAAGATGACAGCAAGAATTTACAACAAAGGAAAAGAAAGCCAAAGTACACTTGCCTTTAAACTGAATTACCATAATCTTTACACAATCCAACCGTGGGACACTTCCTTCTTTCCTTCACCTCCACTTTCGTTTGGTTCTTCTTTTTCCTCCTCTGTTTCCTTTCATTCTAAATTTATAAATAGCTCTCTCCCTTTCCTCTCTTCCATGTGTTGTTGAATTAAGGCTAACGTGGCTGTTGTTCTGTCAGCTTTCCCCCTGAATCAGCTTATGTTTTGCTAATTCATTTCTTCTTCAATCGTGGCCTCCACTTGTGTTGCTGTGTGTTTGCTGCCGTGTTGTGTTGCCGTGTGTGATGTTTGCAGAATTATGCTGAAGTGCTAAATCATGCTGCTGTCGTGTTTTGTTGAGCAGCTGCCATGTGTTTTAATGTGTTGCTGAAGTTTGTGTGCTGCTGTGTCGTGTAGTAGTGTGGGTGTTCTGTTTGTTGGGGAAGAAATGTGGGTCGGTCAATGAAACCGAGAGGACAAAGACAGCGGGCAAACACACACACAACAAGAAAATAAGAGAGAATAGGAACACATATTTTTTACATGGAAACCCTCTTTTGAATAAAAAAAAAAAAAAGCCACGAGATACTTAATCCATAAACTCACACTATGTAAATTTGGTTACAAAAATCCTGACTACATAAGCCCTTGGGGAGCCGAGAACAGAGCAGAATACAAGAGCAAAAATGACGACTCATTGTTTTTTCTCTCTCTTTCGTGCTCATTATCTCTCTCGCTCTCTCTCCTTTCCATTACACTCAGCATTCACACACACACACACATATATATACACATGTGCTCCGAGCGATCACTTGCTTCTATAAGGTGGTGGCGTGTACTACAAAGCATGTCACCTACTTTGTAAGACGCCTTCCTATCAGGAGCAGTTGATCTACTTTGTAAAAAATGGCTACCAATTCTAAAAGTCAACTTCTTTATTTGTAAAGTCTACTGTCTACGCAAACTTTATAGGTTATCCTTTTTCAAACAGGCTGTCCTCCATCGTCAGCAATTAAGCTTCCTTGTGACTTTATCACTCAACAGGTTTTCACTTCTCTGTCCTTATAAAGCACTCCAGAAGTTCAACTCATAATTTACTGCTTAGGAAATTTTACGCCAACCAAGTGTAACTATTCTGGCTTTTCTTCTATTTCGGCTAAGTAAAACCACTCCAGCCTTTATTCATTCAAGCCAAGTGAAACCACTCTGACCTTTCTTCATTTCGGCTTTTCTTTATTCCGACTAAATGAAACCACTCTGACCTTTCTTCATTTCGGCCACTTCCCTCACAGGAGTGACCAAAAGTTCCAACAATCTTTTCCTCACGATCGTGGGGAAACTAAATCTGTCAGTCTAGCCATACTATAACAAGCTTCAAGCTTCTACTTTAATAGTACCGTGATCATCATATCTAACACATTCTTTTCAGTTCGGACCTTTTTCAGTGACAACAGTCCTGTATCAATAACATCTTTCACCCAATGATATCGAATATCAATATGTTTTGATCTCAAATGAGGAGTTCCTACGGGGGTGTATAGCACTTTGGCTATCACAAATGACCACGCACTTCTCTTGTTCAAAATCAAGTTTTCGGATGAACTTTTTCATCCACAGCATCTCCTTACTGGTCTTAGTTATAGCAATAAACTCTATCTCAATGGTTGAATATCAATATATTTTGATTTCGAGTGGAATGAGGAGTTCCTATAGAGGTGTATAGCACTTTGACTATCACAAAGAACCATACACTTCTCCTATTCAAAACCAAGTTTTCGGATAAACCTGTTTACTTACAGCATCTCCTTACTGGCCTCAATTATAACAATAAACTCTATCTCAGTGGTCGAAAGAGCAACGTATTTTTGTAGTTTTGACTACGAAGAAATAGCTTCTCCAGTAAACTTGACCATATATCCCGAAGTGGACTTTCAGGAGTCAATATCACCGGCTATATCAGTATCAGTGTATCCAAACAATAGAGACTTGTCACTTCTAAAATGTAAACATATCTTGGAAGTCTTCTGGAGATATCTTAGTATCCACTTCATTGCTGACCAATGTTGCTTACCAAGAATCGACAGAAATCGGCTAACTGTGTCGACAGCATGTGCAATGTCCGACTTGGTACAGACCATAGTGTACATCAGGCTTCCCACGATCGACGAGTAGGGCATGCTTCCCATGCTAGCTTTTTCATCATCTGAGGTTGGACACTACTGACTACTTAATCTAAAATGACTTGCCAGCAGAGTACTCACCGATTTGGACTTATCCATATTGAAACATTGGAGCACCTTCTCCACATAACTTTCTTGGGACATCCACAATCTATTTGCCTTGTGGTCGCAAAATATTTTGATACCTAGAATCTACTTCGCTGGCCGGCAAAGCATTTTCCAAGTTGTTACTTCAATTTGATGATTCGAGAGACATTTCACTCAACTATTAGCATATTATCCACATAGAGTAGGAGAATGACAAAAGCATTCTCCAAAAACCTCTAAACAAAAAGGAATTGGCCGAAGGAAAGAAGGTGGAAAGGAAAGAAGGTGGAAAGGAAAGAAGAGAGGAAAGGAAGGAGGGAGAGGGAAAGGAAAGAAAGAAAAAAGAGAGAGAGAGAGAGAGAGAGCCGGGGAACGAAGAAGGAAAGGAGAGGGGGGCAACGTTCTCAGCTAGGAAACCCTAACGGGGCTTCCCTTTTTATTTAAGGAGCTAGAGGGTTACGGAGGAGGGGGGAGCCGAAGCAGAGCAAAGTCACCAAAGTCGTCGCCGTTGCCGGTTGCTACGGTTGAAGCCGTCGCCGTTGCTGATCGCTGCGGTTGAAGCGGCTTCCGTTGCCGTCATCAGTTGTGCCGCCGTCGCCGCAAATCCTCGTCGTCGTTAATCTATTACCGTCGCAAACCCTAACGTCTCTGTTCAACAGGCAAGTAAAATTCCTAATTTCTGCTAGTAAATTCCTCCTTTCTTCTCATTGATGCTAATCTTCTTACTATGGTGCTGTGATTTATGGAAATTGGTGGTAATTCTGCTGTAAATGGAAATTGGTTGTATTTCGGTTAAAAAGAGAAACCAGGAAGAGCAGAGCATTGGCTCTGAACAATAGCAGATTTGTTGGAGGGGATTACGCGAGTATGAGGCTTGGGAAATAACGTTATTTATGCTGCATAATTGTGGTGTTTCTTGTGGAATTATAAAAAAAAATTGAGAATTTCATGGCTAATTGTGGGAAGTCAAAATGGGTGCAAGAACAGGGCCTCGTGCTCTATTTATATGGTTGAGCACCTATATATGTGATATATGTGATTTTATTTGGTGTGTACGTATACACTGTGTGGGTATATCACAGTGTATATATACTCATGTGCATATATATATTGCGGCTAAGTATGTGCAGGAGTGGGTGAGCTGTGCACTGTGCGCGGGAGTGTGCAGCAATGTGTGTGCGTTGGGTGCTGCTGCTCGTGTGGGTGAGCCGTGAGTGTGTGCGC
>JAODPA010066912.1:0-10751 GCA_025585075.1 Nepenthes mirabilis
TAACCTATGATGGAAGCTCAATATAAATGACACTAATATTGGAGATAGACATTCAAGCAATCAAATAATTATTCATGAGTTGAATAAAAAAAGAAAAAAAAAAACAGATAGAAAATGGAAAAGAGAAAGGTCGTGCATCCAGTATAGCTTCAAATCATATTCTAATCTCTACCAACCTTAGGTACGTTATTCTTGAAGTTAAGAAGAATGTCTTTACTGATCATTTTTTTTACTATTTCATCTTATACTTAATATTTCTTAATCTATTTATTACAATGTGTCTAATTCTTATATTTATAGGATTTGTATAACCGTTATTTTAAGATGTCTAGTCCTTATATTTGTAAAATTTACGTAACCAATACTTTAATAGTGAATTTTTTCAGGCATACCGTCCCGTAATTTTTTTCTCTCATTCTTAAGAGGGGATTTTCACATAAAAATTATATTTTATCTCATTATTTGTAATTTTTTACTCGTAGTGTGTTGTCAAATATTTTCTTACTGTTTAAATAAGCAGTTCAAATCCTAATAAATAGTATTAAAGCTCTTATTAGTACCAAATAAGTAATACCAGAGATCTTGCTAACATCAACACACTCTAGCACCCAAAGGGTTTCATTGTAGTAACCATTGCCGTTGATATTGGGCACCATTGTTATAGTAAAAGATCCAGTGCACCTTATTCACTGTCAATCTCTATTGGGTGCAGACCATGTTTCTGCTGCACTGTAGCAAACATCACTATCAATATCAAGCATTGTTGTTCCAAATTCCACATTGACATTGGACTCATCGCACTAGATTCATCTTTGACACCAAGCCTTATCTTTGTCGGGTGCAAACCTTTTTTTTCGAAGATACCAGTAGGTTCAAACAATATTGTTGTTGTTATAGACCTTCCCCGAAATCGTTGTTTGATGCTAATGAAATCTTGAGAAGAAGAAAACTCAAAACTAATGTGTTTTGAGGTGCTTTATGGCTCAAATGCGGTGCTTTGAGTTCAAGATGGAGAAACTTACCTCATTATTAAAATATAGCGTTTTGCATCTTTCTTTCATTAAAATGCATCATTTTGGCTACCTCGCTTGGGCTGAATCACAAAAACCCATATCTCCTACACCCTAGCTATATCTCTTATTATGTTTGGGCCTATTCCCCAAGCCCACATAAAACCCCTCTAGGGACGTGTTTGGTTTGGTCACTTTCCTGTGAGTGGCTCAACAAACAGACACGTCATCGAAAAATTATATATGCGTTTGTATGATATTTGAAGTGTTGTAAACTAGTTACAGTAAATGATCAGAATAACCGTTTGTTAGAAAAGACAAATTTCAAAGTGAAGAATTTACCGGTATAAAATTTACCGATATGAAATGACCGGTATAAAATTTTCAGTATAAAAATTCTGAAATACAAAAGGTCAGAATAGATAAATGCCGAAATGGAATGGCCAACAATGAAATTGGCAGGTATACAATTTTCGGTATGGAAATTCTAAAATGTAGAAAGGCCGGAATGGAAAAGGCCAGATTGAAAAAGGCCGAATTGAAAAAGGTCAGAATGAAATTTGCTGGTATGGAATTTACCGGTATAGAATGACGATATGATTTTACCGGTGTGGAATGTCGGTATGGTTTTTTTGGAATGAAATTTCGGAGTGAAATTTTGAAGTGAAAATTTAGAGTGGAAATCCGGAGTGAATTTCCAAAGTGATTTTACAAGAGTGATGCCAAGGGCCGGAATGGTGCGCAGTTAACTTTCCAGATAGATAATTTGGTAGAGTATGTAGCTGACTTATAGAGTAATTAACTTTTTAGAGTTGTTAAATTTTATAGAACAGGTAGCTAACATGTAAGGCATACGCCTTCTGAGCAGAGTAGGTTAACCTATAGATCATGCGTGTTTGGGGAAGTGTAAAAATAGTGAAAAGCAAAAAAAGACAAGGTTGGTATGACAAATAATCTATAAGATTATGTCAGGTGAACAAATGAGATTTGGAGCCAAGGTTCTTATAAGTGTATACTAGGCGTTTCAGACAAAGAGAAGGGAGAGCAGCAGGATAGTAGTAGTGGAACGAAGAGTAAAACAAAGCAATGTGCAGAAGGAGACTCTTGCCGTTCGCTATTTGCCGCCACACTTATAAAATCAGTAAGCAGAGTGCACCACCAGTGAGAGGAATGAAAGAAGAAAAACAGAGAAATAAGAAGGTAGAAGAGTTAGATGGGATTTGGAGTCAAGGTCTTCATAAGTACACATTAGGCGCTTCAGACAAAGAGAATGGAAAGCAACGGGATAGTAGCAGTGGAACAGAGAGTGGAATCGAGCAAAGTACGGGAGGAAACTCTTGTCGTTCGCTGCTTGCCACCACACTTATAAAATCAGTGAGTAAAATGCACCACCAGTGAGAGGAACGAAAGAAGAAAAATAGGAAGGTAAGAGGGTAGGAGAGTTTCCTAACTCCGTAGATTATTTTTCTTGTTATGTCTCGAGTGTGTTACGAATATTCTATCTCGAGGATTTTTGTTACCGATTTTACATAGTGAAAGTTTGTTCAGAATTTGTCCCGTAATTTTTTTGGTTGAGAAGGGTTTAAACATTAAAAATATTGTGCAATCTTTTATTCCTTGTGCCATACTAAATTGGTGACTGATAACCGACGAGAGGGTTTGGGTTTTTCACTATGTTTGTGTGTGCCATTTTATCCGACTCGAATTTGTTTGACTCAAATTTGTTCGACCGGCCAGTTTCTCAATCCCAACAAGTGATATTAGAGCGAGGTTGTAGACTTTCGGTTTGATGACATTGTCGTCCAGGAGTTTGCCGTTTAGTGTGGATCAGTTAATAGGTAAAATAATTTCATCACTTGGTAAGAGAGGGTAAGGAATAATTTGACTAGGAAGGAATAATAGAAGCACTGCGGAGGAAGGAAGAAATGCCAAAAAATATGACAGAGGAGGAGTGGTAAGACAAGAGGAATCTTGCTAATTATACAATCAAGTTGTATCTTGTAAATAGCACTCTTCAAGAAGTCATTAACTTGTCGGACCCAATAGAGGTTTGGGAGAAGTTTGAGAGCCTGTACAAGTTCAAATCCTTAACAATAAGGTTGCATATGAAGAAGCAGTTCTATGGCCTACGTCTGTCGGAAGGGAAAAGTTTTGAGAAGTATTTAGATGAGTTTAACCGAATTGTGATACAAATGTCAGCCATTAATGAGAAGATCAAGAAGGAAAATAAAGCGTTAGTATTGTTGGCGTTATTGTCAGCCTTGTACGATCATATTGTTACGACGCTACTATTTGAGAGAGATACGCTTAGTTTGGACGTGGTCATAGTTTTCCTACTTATAAATGAATCAAGGAAGAGGGGAATCGGTGAGGCCTCAGGGGAGCAAAATCTGCTTGTGGCAACCAGTGGTCAGGGACAAGAAAAATCAAGAAAATGAGGCTGCAAATCGGAGAGGAGTAACAGTTGGTTCAAGATTTAGGAGAAGACATGCTTCCACTATAGCAAGAAGGGCTACATAAAGAGGAACTACCCGCAGAGGAAGTAGGAGAAGGAGGGCGGAGTCAATTGTTAGGCGAGATAGGATCATGATGATAATTAGAATACTATTGCTTTCTACGAAGACCTCCTGGTTGTCCACATAGGGGAAGCATAGAGCTTACCGTACCAGGAGATGAGTTGGGTGATGGACAGTAGTGCCTCACACTTCATCAGCTATACGCCCGTAGACCATGGGGTATTGAAAATAAGTAACGGTGGCTCGTTAAGGGTTGTTGGTATAGTGATGTTTGCTTGAGGACAAGTAACAGGAACAAGCTCGTACTGAAGGGCGTGCAACATGTCCTAAATTTAAGGTTAAACGTGATTTCAATCGGAAAACTTGATAAAGAAGGTTTCAGGACGGTGTTTGGAGACGGCTAGTGGAAACTCACCAAAGGTACCTCCAATTATGATAAGAAAAAGTAGGAAATCAGGTCGGTATCTAATAAAAACTTGGGTTTCTAAGGATGATGCCAAAGTGACCAACGGGGGTATTGGTCAAGGTGATAGGAGGAGGTGGCTAAGGTAGAGTGTAAGGAAGAATGATTCGATCACAAAGGAGCTGCAGGAGAGTGGGACTACTCCAGGTTCAGTGGAGTAAAAGAAGGTATTATTCAGTCTTAAGGAGGGTGACACCGGGATCCCAATTGAGGGAAGCTACCGAAAGGAAGGCAAAGATGGTCACCGGAAAAAGATGAAGGTTTTCTCCTACAAGGTTGTGAGGGAAAGTTTGTTGGGTTTGGTCACTCCCTTGTGGATGACTCAATAAACGGACATGTCATCGAAGAATTGCACATGGGTCTGTGTGATATTCAAAGTATTACAAATTGGTTGCAATAAATGACCAGAATGACCATTTACTAGAGAAGGAAAATTTTGGAGTGAAGAATTTACTAGTATGAAATTTATTGATATGGATTTACCGGTATAGATTTACCAATATGGAATAAACGGTGTGAAATTTTCAATATGAAAATTCCGGAATGCAAAAGTATGAAATGGATAAAAGCTGAAATGGAATGGCCAGGAATGAAATTGGCAGGTATAAAATTTTTGATATTGGAATTTCGTAACGCAAAAAGACCGAAATAGAAAAGGCCGGATTGAAAAAGGCTGGAATGGAAAAGGCTAGAATGAGATTTACCGGTATTGAATGCCAGTATTGTTTTGCTGGTATGAAATGCTGGTATGGTTTTTTCAAAATGAAATTCTGAAGTGGGATTTTAGAATGGAATTTTGGAGTGGATTTTCAGAGTTATTTTGTAGGAGTGATGCCAAGGCCGGAGTGGTGCATAGTTGACCTTCCAGATAGATGATCTGGCAGAGCAAGTAGCTGACTTGTAGAGTAATTAACTTTTTAAAATTGGTAAGTTTTGCAGAGTTAGTAACTGACCTATGGGGCATATACCTTCTGAGCAGAGTAGGTTGACCTACAAATCATGTGTGTCTAGGAAAGCACGAGAATGGTGAAGGATAGAAAAAGGCAAGGTTGGTGTGACAAATTATTTGTAAGATCAGATCAAATGAGTAGATGGGATTTGGAGTCAAGGACTTTATAAGGGCACACCAGATGCTTTAGATAAAGAGAAGGGAGAGCGGTAGGATAGTAGCAGTGGAACGGAGAGTAGAACCGAGCAAAGTGTGGAAGGGAACAATTATCATTCGTAACTTGCAGCCACACTTGTAACATCAATGAATAAAGTGCAGTACCAGTGAGAGGAAAGAGAGAAGAAAACAGCGAGATAAGAGGGTAGGAGAGTTTCCTAACTCTGTAGATTATTTTTCTTATTCTGTCTCAGGTGTGTTGCGGGTATTCTATCTCAGAAATTTTTATAACCGATTTTACATGTGGAAGCTTGTTCGGAGTTTGTCTTATAATTTTTCCTTAATTAAGAAAGGTTTCTATGTTAAAAACGTTATATAATCTTTTGTTCCTTGTACCCTACTAAATTGGTGGCTGATGACCGACGAGGGGTTCGAATTTTTTACTGTGTTTATGTGTGCTATTTTGTCCGACTTGGATTTATCCGACCTGCCAATTTCCTAATCCCAACAACATGGCCTGCTGACCGTTGTTGGTGCCACCCGCTATCCACCACCACTAACACTGACCACCACCAATTTTCTGGTATATTTTCCAATAACTTTTTTCAGTATCTTATGGTGACCTTTCCAATAGCTTTATAGCATCTTTTGATGAATTTTTCAATAACCCTTTGGTGACTTCATACATCTTACATTGACTTTTTGATACATTTTTTTCACGTTTTTAGTGCCCTACCGATAACTTTTCAAATATATTTTGGTCATCATCTAATAATTTCTCTACCAATGTTTCCAGTACCTTCAAGGACAAGTTAATCTCTTCCCATGATAGTCATATCTTTATACTTGGTTATTTCTATCTCATCCTCTACAACTTTATCACTTATAGTGTCCAAATTGCCTCTTTATATATATTTTTATTCTAATTTCTCGACTCTACCTACTATAATCATATGATATTTGATTTTTTCTAAGTATCGAATAAGATCGCTTTAACTAATATTCTTGTTATATATATATATTGTTGATGGTTATTATATGTAAGTTGATCATATCAATCATATATCTTTTTCCGACTTCTATATTCTAGGTACTTACTATGTTCTAAACTTATTTCAAAATCTCGTATCCATTAGCCAACTTATTAAATGTGATATTAGTTTAATATTTTCTCACAAAGGCTTTGATATTCTGGATCAGAAGAAAGGTTAGCTTATTGGGATTTAGTGTAAAATTTGTCACCTTTTTTGAGCTCACAACTCTGCAACTTCTATGTTCATTTGCTACTACTTTCCCTTTTAGCCTTTACAATAGTCGACTTTGTTATCGCTCTTTACTTCATATTTAATATTTATCTTTAATAATTGTTTAGGCAAATCACCAGTCTTATCTTTTGGTAAAAGTAACTATTTGGCTCCCATGCTTTTTAATTTGGTTTATTATGACATTTAAGGTTGCACTCTTATTCTCACTAAATGCGAGTTTTACTATTTTATTATATTTATTAATAATTATTTTTACTATACATGAATTATCTTCCATATAATCAATTGGAACTACTCAACCGATTTCATGACTTTTGATAGATAAGAAAAAATTAATTCGATCGCATATTTAAACTCTTTTGTTTCTATAATACTTTAGAATATATCTCGACCTATTTTTTAGATGAATTTTAAAGAACAATCATTGTGTCTTATCACTTGAAACTTTACACTTCTCAATAAAACGATTGTGCTAAATGTAAATATCTCCATATTCTTAATACTATCCATAATCTCATCTTCTCTACTTCTTTTCCAGCATTCCTTTAGAGAGAGACTATACTTAGAGTCATTTACACTATTAATCGAGTTTTCTTACCTACTATTTCAAATCGAATTTCATATAAATGTATTTACAAAAATGTATATGATTATTTTCTACTTAAAATTTTTGCTGTGCCTGTTTTATTCTACTTTCTCCTCATAAACATACCAAACTTGAACCTATCTTTTAACTCTACTTTTTTTTTAAAAAAAAATTATAGTATTGAACATAAAGGCTATTAGTATTATAATCTTATAATCAAGCATATTTATATTTTTAGAAATTTTTAGTTCTGGAAATATAAAAGTTTTATTGATGTGTCTTCCTTTTCTTCATACACATTTTCTTCCTCTCAGATTTTTACTAACCCAACTATCTATTTCTTTTCAGAATTTTCATTTGATATTAATTTTGTGAACTTAATTGCTCCTAATGAGTTTGGATTATTCAATGCTTTTGATATTACAGCCGCAACCTCAGAATCTTCCTCCATTATCGATATTTGTCACTCTAGTCAAATACGTGCTCTTCCTCCCCAACTTCATGATTATAATTAATTTTCTACTCTTGCTCTTTTGATGAGCCATACACTTACCGTAAAGTAGACTCTGATCCTCTCCAGTACCAAATTATGATTGAAGAGTATGATACTCTTTACAAGATTTATACTTAGAAATTAGTTAGTCTTTTACTTGCTAAGACTATAATACAAAACAAATAAGTGTACAAATGAAAAATAAATTCTTATTATTCATTAGTCCGATATAAAAGCTTGTCTTCTGGTTAAGGGCTTTATCTAGGAGTGTGTCATTGATTATAAGAAGACTTTTACTCACATTATCTACATAATTTCTGTTTGATCGCTCTTGACTATAATTATTATACACTAATGATCTTTATTTCAAATGTTTTTTTTTTTTTTGGTAAGCAAGTATTTTGAATTTAAGGGAGAAAAATTAACAAATTTGAATGTTTTATCACCAAGTTTTTTGACTTGGGGGTAAAACATAGCCGGTTGGGGCATACTCCGAGCAACTAGTACATCCAAAAATACAAAACAACCTCTAGGAGCCCAACGTTCTACATCATCTATAGAAATTGGAAAACATTACATCACAACATAAATGGAAAGGGCCGCTTCCAATCCCAGTAATCAAGTTGCACTTCGGCATAGGTGCACACTGATATAAGGCACTCCGGCCAAAATCACTCCGGAACCAATATTCCGCATAATGCTTTCCACTCCGGACTAAGCAGCTCCGGCCCAAACACTCCGTCTTGCGTCAGCGGGTCCCAGGCAGTCCGTCCATTCCAGTCCGGCTTCAATAACACGCGGACGAAATATCACTCCGGCAAAATCATGCTGGCCAAAAGCACTCCGGAACTTAACACTCCGGATAAAGCACTCCGAAACTTTATATTCCGGATTTCAAATCGCACTCCGGCTTAAATGCACTCCGGATATAGGCACATTCCAGGCAACATAAGGGAACAGGAAAAAAGCACTCCGGCGAAATATCACTCCGGCAAAATCACTCTGGCTAAAAGCAGTTCGGAATTTGGCACTCCGGATAAAGCAGTCCGAAAATTTACACTCCGGATTCTGCAGCACTTCGACCCACTCACTCCGTCCTGCAACCTTCGTACCCAAGCACTCCGTCCATTTTCCTTCCGGTTATAAGGCACACCGAAAACATGCACTATCCAGGCAATTGAAGGAATTGGCAAATCCACTCCGGCAAAAATCACTCCGGATTCTGCATCACTCCATCCCAACACTCCATCCAATACATTCCGGATTCAAGGCACTCCGGATCATTGCACTTTCCAGGTTAAGGAAAGGAACAGGCATCTCCGGATATTTTCACTCCGGCAAAAAGAATTCCAGCTACATGCACTCCTTATCAACATATGGAGTCATCTCCTCTCTGCAGCCCAGAGGCAGCAGAAAAAACAGCATAGGAGCAGCAAGGCCCTGTAGACTCAGCCTCACAACCCATTCAGCAGAAAGAGGCCCGCAACCAGCAGTTTCAGCCACAAGGAGCAGCCCCAAAGGAAGCAAAAACCAGCAGCACCACTGACCATCATCAGAGAGAGCAAACCAAGCAAAATACAGGGTCCCTTGAGCAGGACCCAGCCAAAAATTGCACCCTCAGCATACTCCTAAGAGCCAGAGGCACCCCTGGATTTTCGAGAGGCTGATTTTTTTCTTTTTTCTCGACTTAGAAATCTTCCATTCAGATCTAGAACCCGGCAATTCATCAACCAAAGGGGAGTTTGAGGAGTATTTCAGAGAAATCCTCTTAATAGAAGCAGGAGTGAGCAAATACTCATCCAAGTCCAGGTGGTCATGGCCGATCCCGGAATCAGGTGAATTAGGAGCTGAGCCCTTCATCTGAGGATGAAGGGAATCAACCACACATCCGGAGGACTCCATGGGGCACTCTTGGTTGACATCTGGTGAGAGTGCAGGAGCAACCAGGTCCAATTGGCAGGGGCCCTGAAAAGGGGAGCGGGAAAAAAACTTTGAGGGAGTCTGGGATACCAGACTAATGTTTGAGGGACCAGGTTCAGTGGAACCAGGGGATCGAGGGTCTGGCACCACCATACTACTGGGGCAGCTTTCACCACCGCCCTTATGGCCTACAGCAGAGCTCCGGTCATCAATTGGAGGAGAAGCTTCATCAATAGATGGAGGCTCAACCGATATTTCAAATGAATATGAAAAATACATTTCTCCATGAAGACTTAACTAAGAATGTCTACATAAAGTCTCATCTTAATTATCCTCATTCTCTTAGACAGGTATGTTGTCTTTAATGACTATTATATGGTCTTAGGTAAGCTTCTCGTGTTTCGTTCATAAAGTTTAGTTCTATTATTTCATATTTAGGTTTGCCTCAAATTATTATAACTTTACCCTTTTTACTCGTCATATTACTGTCGATATTATTATTTTTTATTTTATGTTATGATATTACTATTACTAGTGATAATAATACTAATATTCTTAAATTTATTCTTTTAGATTTCCTTCACTACTTTCTTGGACAGAAACTCCCACCTATTATGGACACCATTTGATATAAGTTAAGTGTGTTTTTTATCTTATTTTTTATGCTGAATATCACTTACTATAAAATATCCATTGTCCTCTTGAATATAATATCAAACTCTTTACTACTATTGATGAGTCTCTATTTGTTGGTATCCTTTATCACCAATTGGTTGAGAGCCTTATATCTCAATATTACAAGACTTGATATCGCTTATACTATGCATCTAGTCAGTTAATTAATATCAATTTTATATTTTGTTTGCTATACAGTTGCTTTTCATATTCTCTATTATGTAAAACTATTCTATTTTATAGGTTATACTTTTTCTCTCACTCTTCATTAGACCTCCGAATATCTTCTAATACTGATTAGGCAGGCGATTTTATTAACCGACGGACCGCTACTAGTTTTCCTTATCTATTAGAAAATTATCTCATCTCTTAACATAACTAAAAGTAGACTATTGTTACTATTCAAGCTCTGGTATAGAACATTGTGCTCTTATTTAAATAATATCTGAGTTTTTCTGATTTTGTTGACTTTTACAAAATATCGGTCTCTGTCGACTTAGCAGCACTCTCGTCTATTATAACAACTATAATAATATTTAGATTACTAATAATGATGTGTGTTATATATATACAAAATACATTGAGATTGATTACTATTTTTTGTGTCATCACCTCAAGGAAAGTATATTTCATATCTTTTTAATTTCTTTGATTAATCAGATAGTTGATATTTTCACAAATATTTATTTGTCTAGTTACCATATCGATCTAATTTTTA
>JAODPA010066913.1:0-10751 GCA_025585075.1 Nepenthes mirabilis
TATTATCTAAAACTCTCATTAGTACTTTTTTTTTTAAAACTTAAAGATAGGTGAGACTGAGATAATAAAAAAGAGAGAAATGGATGATTACTCTTCATATTTATGGAGAAATAAATGTGTTAGAGAGTTTAGTTATATCATTACATTTTAGTCTCCTTCCCCATGTTTAAGAAAAGTGGGACATATTGATGATTAGGTTTCGTACTTTATGAAAGAATACGTGTGTCAGATAGTTTAATTATATTATTATTTTTTGTACCCCTTTTTCCGTGTTTAGAAAAAGTAAAACGTATTTAGATTTATATCACTAATTGATGATGATTTTTTAGAGATGAATAACCAGGTATGGTTTTAGTTAAGACAATTAAAAATTGTTTAGTTAAATCACCATTTTATATATGTTCTAATTGTGAGTTTTTTAAATGTGTTTAAATCGATGGTGATTAATAGTTAACATTGCTCAGATAATAAACTCCTACTTAAGCTAATTGTAAAGTATGCAAATATTTCAATTGGATTAACTGTTCAATTAAGTTAACTATTTAGTTAGATTAACTATCTGATTTGATATTTGGATATCTAACTATTTAAGCTTATGTCATAATCATTTATTCACTCGATTTTATTATTTGATCTTAATTTATTCTTATTAAATTTAGATCAAATTTGACGTTGCGCTCTTCGAGCTTGGACCTAATAGAATTCTTAATACTTTCATCTTTTCTAAATTAGTTTTTATGGGTTTGCCATGCTATCCAATTGGGCTATTTTAATTTATATTATACCTAACACTATTATGCTTTATAACATAGTTATAAAATGAAAATAAAATAGTTTCATGTGCCTCAACTTGGTGACATCCCTAATTCAAAAGGCTGTACCTCATCTCTAATAAATAATCCATTCACTTCAAGAACATTAAATATAAATTCAACAATTATTGACTTTTTTAATAAAAAAATAGTTTAAATTTAGTTGTTTGAATATTATAGTTAGGTCGTTAAATTTATATTCAAAAGTCTTTATAGTGAGACGTAATCACTATACCTTATTAGTGAGTTGTAACCTTATTTTATTTCAATTTCTTCATTAGAAAACATATTAATAAACCATAAAAAAACGAATAAGAAATATAAAATTTAAATGGAGCCTCAAATACATCATCTACACTGCGAGAGTATAAAAAAATCAGTAGTATAAGTTGGAGTATCGGTATCGATTTTGGTATCAAATTAGTAAGAAGGTAATCATTGTTTTTTTTAGCAATTTTGAAATCATTTTTAACAAAAAAAAATGATATTTTTTGCTGTATCAATATTACTAGATATTTTAACAATATTATCAATAGAATTACTAATTTGTTATGTTTTAAAATATAAAAAACGAAGTTATCTTGATTCCTTTAAAAAAAAATGTCACAATTTTGTTGTTTGACGGTAGACGGGCCTTTTCAAAATTAAAATCTTACTTGCTAGCCTACGCAGCATCGTATTACATCCATATCCACACCGAGATCAATTTGATCATCTTTCAATACGAAAGTCGTCCGCGATCCAAAAAGCAGCCGAATTCCCGCCAATAAATTGTATATTTTCTTTGTGTCGTTACCCATCGATGCCCTAAACCGCATCAATTTTAAATTTCTATTTCCTCAGAGATTCGTCAATCGTCAGTCTTGTTAGGTCTGGTCACTCCCTTGTGGGTAACCCAATAAACTGGTTTGTCATCGGAGAATTTATGAATAACAAATCTGGAGAACTGATTCCGATCAACAGGACGTTAACCGGAGGAAAATAGTAGACGGTCAATGGAGATTGACCGGCAGATGGATAACTGTAGATTCCAGTCAACGGGAATTGTAGGAATACTGCTGGATGGCGGACAGACAGTAGAAGACCGTCAACAAGGAGGTTGACCAGATGAAAGTAGAGGACGGTTAACGGAAAGTTGACTGAATAAGGCTGGAGAGAAAATACGAAGAGGATTTTCGGAGTAGAAAATGTTGGAGCGCCTTTCAGGAGAAATTACCTGTCAACCTGTTGACCGATTGAGAAGGAAGAATTTACCAGTTGGCGACACCAGTATGGAATCGCCCGCTGACATGGCTGAGTGCACACTAGCGTCCGGAGATATGGGCTGTACACAGTGACGACCAAGGATATGAGATGTCCGAGGTCGTTGTCACTGCCTGGAGACCAAGGAGTGCCAGATGACTCCTGTGATGACCAAAGGATATAGATGGTCCGGGGACTTGACTGCAGCAACTATCGAGAACGTCGTGGACAGCTGGCAGTAAGTTGTGGACAGTTGGCTCTGTAGAGCAGGTGGCAGACCTGCAGTCTGTGTACGTCGTCTGTGCAAGTGGTACGATTGCAGAGTTGGTGGACAAAGTTATTAGCACGTTGCAGAGCAGGTGGCAGGCCTTTATCCACATGCAACCTGCCTATTGGTCGAAAGTCTCCGGATAGATCATTATATATATGCATGCTAAGCATGCTGTGCTCGGAGCGCGCAAGGCGCCAGGAGAATGACCATAGGTGATAGAGAAATCACCAAGAGCGAGCATTCGTAGGGGCTTATGTAGCCAATGGCTTGTGTAGCTAGCTGCATGTGTGTGCGGTGAAACGACGGTCACCATTTCACTAACACTAGTAAAATGAGATAGCAGAGAGTACCACAGTGAGGAGAGAAAGAGTAGAAGAAAGAGAGAACAGTGAGTGAAACATAAAGTGTGAGGCCTTTGTATTCTCGTACTCTATTATTCGGTTTTCGCCTCAAGGGTTTGTGTAGCCAGGGTCGTTGCTTATATTTTGTCTCTGCGTTTTTGTAACCATTTTATATAGTGGATCTATTGATGAATTTTGTGTCCCGTGATTTTTTTCCTTAGTTGAGAAGGGGTTTCCACTAAAAAAAAATATTATGCATCTCTTGTGTTCTTGGTTTCTACTAAATTGTGGCTAATAATGACAAAGGGGTTCGGGTATTCCTCTGCAATCGGATCGAGTGGATTCGGGTGTCGAATCCCATCAATTCTCTGACTCGCTCTCGGCAATCATGGGGTCTTCGAAGCTTACTTTCAGTATTCTAAATAGCTTGCGTCTTTTGATCTTCTTCATCTCACAAGATCTTCCAATTTTGTGCTTCTTACAATAAAATTAGTCCAAATTCAACATCTTTCACGCCATCCTATGAATGTTGGGACCAACTATGTTGATCCGTTGCCGCAATTTACCAAAATATTTAAACCCGATGACAAGTTCTTATTGTGGCGGTATAGTTTTTGTTCTCTCTATCGTGCGATGAGAAGATGCTTAAAAGATTTAGAAGTCAGATATAAAATTTTCTCGTAATGCTTTGCTAAATTACTTGTATTATTTGATATTTAATCAAGTATTAATTCGGCGATGATGTTCCACTGTTAGTTATGACCAATGCCCTACGAGAACAGTTACGATTTTTTTCAGTTTTTGTTCATATTATTCCTCCAGCTATTGCGCTTCACAAGTCTAAAGAGTTGATTTTGTTAGGGATCGGCCGCTAACTGAGAGGAAAGAATAAACGATGATAATACACAGCGGGTAAATAATGATCACACAACAAAACATGATACAAGCAATATACGTGGAAACCCTTTTCTTAATAAGTGGGATAATAATCACACAACAAAATATGACACAAGCAATATATATGTGGAAACCCTTTTCTCAATATGAGTAAAAAAATCACAAGACGATGCATTTGAAAATCTCCACTATATAAAATCGGTTATACAAATCTCAAATATAAGAATACAAGAACTCGACTCATTGTATCTGATGGACTCGAGTAACAGTGAGTATGAGGCGAGGGAATAGATACACGACTGATAAAATGTTCTTTACACTTTGAGAACAACACGCCCGGGATTAGTGGTGATTGGAAAGCTTCGAATTTTCCTCTTCAACCTCTTCTCTCTCCCTTTCTCTCATTTATCCTCTTTTTTCTCACTGTCAGCATTTTTTGACTGATTTGACAAGTGTTCTACTTTCTCTTTTACCGCTCTCCTTTTATAAACCCTAAACAGGTTTTGTATGCTTTTATTTTGGGCTCGTCATTCAGGTACCCTCCGACATCATCACTTGGTCGCTTCTTAGATTCAACATCCGGTTGCTCATCAAACTCAGCATCACCACTTGCCTTTATACATTTTTGTCTGCTCGTCCTTCGGACTTGACGCTTGGTCCTTGGGCTCGGATATCCCCAGGGCTCGCCATGCGCATGAACATTATAATACTCTATCTCAATATTGAACCCATGTGTATTCATTCGAACTACCGGACGACCCATCAACTGATTATGGGCCCACACGGGAGTGACCCATAACCCAATAGATTTCTCGGCACTATTTACATTTGACCTATATATGTGCAAACTCGCAATTGTATATTATTTTTGCGGTCTGACTCTCCCAAATCGTATATAGGATTCATGGTTTTTTTGGAAATACGTGAAATACCAATGTGTTGTGCCGTTAATTTCAAGGATAGGCTTTATTTTGTAAGATGACAATTGTTGGTTCCCAGATTCGCCAAGTACTGTCTTAGGTGTTTTGTTCAGGGGAGCACAACTACTAAAAAGATTAAAGTGAAGATGGGCATTAATTTCAGAGATAGGATTTGCCATTAATTTCAAAGATAGGAATCTAAATATTTATTTTCAGAAGGACAATTGTTGATTCCCAGATCCGGAGAGCACTGTCTTAACTGTTTGGATCTTGCCAGCACAGTGGCAGAAAAGACAACGTGATGAAAGCCCGGGAATTTCCTCAGGGCATCAAAGTTGATGCTTTTCGACAAAATATAACTGGTATATATTATGGAACGTGTGTAAAGATCAAAGGTTTGAGCTATATATGTATAACATCCGAGCAGCATAAGGGCCATTTGGAAAGCAAGCCTGTGGAATGTGAGGCTTAGGAGAAGAGTGTGTCAGAGAGAGAGGTATTTCCGGGGCATTGGGTATGGGGGAATTGTGTAAAAAATGGATACACTGGCTTCCTTAGCCTGGCTTCCCATAGTTAATACTTTATAGGCCTAGAGAAAGGGGCTTCCTTGATTTCCCCGTGTTGGGACAAAAGGGTCGGTCGGACACAGTGACACGCCGTCACACCACGCCACACAGAGTGTAAAAAAGGAACAGAAGAAGCACACACAGATTTACGTGAAAACCCTAGAACCAAGGGAAAATCACGGGAGCAGAGTCGACAGCAAATCCACTATTGTGAAAACGGGTTACAAACCTCCAAGATGGAGTATCCGCTACACACCCGAGAATAACAAAGAAAACCTTTCCAGAGCAAACAAGAAAACACCCTCTCGTTCTCACTCTCTGTTTTTCTTTCTTCTCCTTCTCACTGGTGGAGCACTCCTTTCTAGTTCCTCAGAAATCTTTGCTCTACCCGTCTCTCACACTCACATCTTTGTCACACAAGAGATCTGGGGCAATATTCCATTATATAAAGAAAAGGGCACGATCTGTCCTTTCCAACAATAAAAATATGATCTATCCAAAATAAACCGCTCCTGCAAAACCGTCTGAGATCACGATCTCCAGAAAATCTGTTGAGCTGGCGTTGTCCTGGATTTCCTGGCGGACGGCCAACCGTTGGCCGTCCGCGTTTTCCACAAGCCATCCGGTCAACTTTCCTGTTGACCATCTTCTGTTACTATCCGAAGAACTTGACCGTCCTCCGCCTTCCGGTCAACTCTCCTTGTTGACCGTCCTGAACAGCCATTCGGCCAACTTTCCTGTCGGCCGTCTTTGCTGCCATCCGGTCAACCTTTCCCGTTGACCGAATTTGTCTTCTAGCCAGTCAACATCCGTTGACCGGCTAATATTCTCCGAATTTTCAGCAAATGAATTCTATCATTTGCTCTTCGAAAATCCTCCAATGACGAACCGTTTGTTGAATCACCCATAAGGGAGTGACTTACCCCAACACCCCGTAGGGTAGCCTTGCTTAATGATGAATTTCTAGGCCATTGTGGTTGGAATTTGTTCAATTGGTAGTTATGAGTATTCTGCCATAGTTTAAGTAATTATACAGACAAAATGTTTACATCTAGCTATTAGGCATCATCTGGCCAATCACTGCGGCTGTCATAAGTGACTAGCAGAGGGTTGGCGTAGGCTGATTGTTGAGTGGAGAAGTGTCTGAGGCTGAACCAAATAGCTTGTTCAACCAAATTGATTGAGAGATTGCGCCTAACATGGGAAGCTAGAGAGCCAAGGCCAAATTGACGGGTGTTCGGTCCTTGTCCAGCTTGGCAGCTTTAGTCTTTGGCCAAGCAAAAGACAACTCTGGCCTGATTGTACTGCAGAGCATTGGATGGAGGATGAGGGATTTATCTTGGAATCTTGAATATTGTCTGTAGTTCTGGACCCAGATTCCCCAATGGATTGAACCATATTTCATGTGGCCCATTTCTTATATTTTGGTTCTTCAAAATGCATGTGTGGACTCCTAATGTCGTGTGCTAAATGTTAAAGAACTTTCACTATCTGGTTTCATTATAATAATTAACGATGTTGATGGTGTTCTTTTGCTAGGAAGTGTTGAGAAAAGTGGCTTGTGTTGACCTAGATTCTCTTGAGGCAATTGGTCAGAAGGACCTTCCTTAGTGCAATAAACGAGTCTTAAAATGCATTAATCAGATGACTGATATAACATTATGTTCCAAATCATATTATCTTGGATTCGAATTAAATGATCCCAAACATTTATGCACATCCGAGAGACAGAATTTTGCAAAACACAGGTCGGAATCAAGACAAGTGAGCCACTATAGAGACGGCACCCATTCTGAGTTATTAGTCCCCCAGTGCAATACCTTGACTTGAGTTTGTGACACATGATGGACAAATAAAATTATTGATATAGGCTGGCACAAGAGACAACCCCTTTTCTGCAAATCATCTTAATATGATTGCTCTAAGGGTGAGTCTTAACGTAATATGGAGAAATTGAAGCTTTTATTAGTTTGAAAGTTATTTTCTGCTCCACAAGCAACTGTCCTGCAATGGTCGAGGGTTTGACTTGCCTGATTCTAGTGCCTGATTTATTTTAGTTTCGTGGAAGCTGTTACTATCAGCTTTCTGGTAACACAAATTTCATGTGTTACTGGTGCTGACAGGGGCCTTTTGTTGGCGCAAGAATACGGAAGCTACGGTGACCGAACGGACACAACGCTCGGACAGCAACACAGAGCAGAGCTCTCGGACGGACAAGAAAGGTGGAGATAGAAAATGAGAGAGAGAGAGAGAACACACGAATTTAACGTGGAAAACCCTTCCTTTAGCAAGGGAAAAACCACGAAAGAATGCACTATAAAAGAGTTGTTTACAAGTGTTAGCTACACAAGCTCAAACGAAAGAAAACAATCTCAAGTGTACAACTTCTCTCACTCACTAAGGTGTTTCTCACTTTAACAAGAGTTGCCCACACCTCTCTTCAAGGCTGCTCACAAAGACACAGCTCTGTTCACCAAACTCCCACACACGGCATTGAATGATCTCTCCCACATATATATATAAATATATAAACAGCCTAGGGAGGCTAGCCGGCCACCCTAGCAGTAGGGTGGCAGGGCATGCCGCCTACCAGGCGCACGCCTGGCAGGTCTGCAGAACCTTGGAAGTTGTAGCCGCCACCAACTTCCAATCAGATTGCGACATTAGCCTACCCGCATTAATTGCCGCCACAGATCATTAATGAGAGAACAAGTCAACACCCGCATGGCTATAGTCCCCGTCCATGTCTGCCACTCGAACATGACGCCATTCATGTGTCCTCGTCTAGCTTCTCCAATAGAGTCCGCGGATACAGTGCCACTCGGGAGTGACCCTAACACCTTTTTGATTTGTCAGAGGAAAACATTCAGATTATGGAGAGTAAATTGGAAGGAATTATGCAGTTCTCAAATCTATACTTTGAACGGAAAGTTGTTGCAGAGTTCATGTTCTTATGTTTACCAGATAGCTAGCCAACTCTTATTGGTTGTGCATCACGAGTCTGGTTTTTTAATGCCGTATGCAACAACCATAGACATGAACATACATACAGAGCAAAGGGTCTATTCCAGGACTTGGATATGGCTGAGGATCTGTTGGTCAACAATAGGTAACCAACAACTCAACTCTGTGTAATTTCCCATAATTACTGGAAAAACCAGCTTCACAGACCACTTTTGAGCTTCCTTTGGTACGTATGTTGACCTCACCTACTCGTAGTATGGTGACTTGTAGAACCTGAAGCTCAAGTCTGATCATGATTGCCCCTTCTTAAGGTTTTCTATTTACATAAAATTTTACCATATGCATTCAACTTCCATGCATTTCAGAACCCTGTCTGGACCACACAGAAGCATTGCAAAAGCTATCTGTGAATTAATTGTGCCCATAAACAGCTTTAATTTTCATGCATTATGTTTTATCCTGATATAGACCTTGAAATTGCAGAGTGGAATTGCTAACGGAGCTGTTGGAGAAACAGGTAATCTTCTCTGTTTCTCTTTAAAGTAGCATCGATGTTCTAATTGAACAACAAAAAATGTTATTGGTATTCAATACTTACTAATGAAATACAAATACGGTAGCTTGACAATTTTTATCTTGGACGTGCGTGGTGATGAAAGCTAGTAGTAGAAGTCATTGTATTGTTGGGGTCACTTCCTTCGTGGTGTTTGGTCTGCGAAAATAACCAGGAAAATGGACGCGGACTTTTGGAGTGGTTTGAGAAGCCTGTCAAGACGGACGAGGACTCGTTGGAGGAGTCATGTCCGAGAGGTAGCTGAGGATACAAACGATGACTCTAAAAACCTAGGCGTTGACTCTCTCTCTCTCTCTCTGTAAGTCTGCTGTAGCAGTGTTTGCACGTTGGCAGTTGACCCACTCTAATTGAAAGTTTGAGGCGGCTATAACTTCCAACGGTGTCAGGCCTGCCACTCTGCACGCCGGGCGTGCACCTATTGTGGCAGGCCTAAGAGGCGTGGTCCTGCCACCCTACTACTAAGGTGGCTGGCCGACCACTGGGTCTCTTGTGTATATATATATGCTTGTGCTCTTGCTGGAGATATGTGTGCTGAGGCAATCACTTGGAGCGTGCATTGAGAGAGCTGTGGGTAAGCCTTTGTTGTAAAGATAGAGAGAGAGACACTTTTTAGAGAGAGATTGAGAGATATACACTTGTGATTGTTTTTCCTTTGTTTGGACTTTGTGTAGCTAACATTCTTGTAAACAATCAACTCTTTATAGTGTATTCTTTGGTAGTTTTTTTCTTAATTAAGAAAGATCTTTCCATGTTAAAATCTCATGTGTATTTCTCTCATTTATTCTATTTCTACTTTTGGCCGTCCGTCTGTGAGCTCATCTCTGTTGCTGTCCAAGTGATCCGTCCGCCCAGTCACCGTGTCTTCCGTTTTGCGCCAACATGTATTACTTTGTCACTGTGCTGCAGTTGCTTGTGTATTATAGGTTTAATGAAACTTAAACCTGTTTGCAGACTCAAGTCTGTTAAGTTAATTCTCGTTGGCTTGGCAGGCTCCAAAATAGTAGAGAAGACTAGACCTAAAGGAAGAGCTCTTGAGGAATCTAAAGGCACAAGCAAATCCTTCTCAGTCCTTGGAAATGTAGTAAACACACTGACGTGCTCCACAGGGCAAGTGGAACCACATCCTGCCCCTTGGAGATTGGCCTCATAAGCATCTATGAAATCAAAACAGTAAAAAAAATGAGGTTTATAGCCCAAGGTACAACCCTCTGATGAACATCCAAAAGCACATCCCAAGGTGGATGACTGGTGAAGTATCATAGAAATTTGTGAATTGCATTATATGATGATACCCTAGTAAATATCATCTTTAGGCAGTACCTAAATTTTATTTCCTGAAAAAACTGAATAACATTCTTAGATTTGCTACTATCTTGTTTGATATATTACATCATCATGTCTATTGCTTGCTTGCTGTAATACAAGAGCAAAAACTTGAATGATTATGGTTTATATCTCTCAAGAGCAAAATTTACAGACCAGTAGTCAGATGAGTCAAGACGTGCATTTGGTGGTATATATCCATCAATGCAACTTCCGTAAAGATCTAAGATTTCCTTGTACCTTCCCATCTTATTCTATTAGTGAGAAATGAATATTCCGTTCTTATTTTATTCTAGTCTAGGAACCTAATTTTGCTTAGAGGGTTAATATCGATGTAGAGATTTTGTATTAACTAATTGGTGCGATCCTAGTTGGCTATGAAATATCGGGCACAAGATTATGTCAACTAACAAAATCATACCTGAGGTCGATGATGAATATGCTCTCTTCTAATAGCTGCACCTGCAACCATGAATTCCCAAGCACGGCAAATGCCATCTATGAAAGCAAAATAAAAATGTTTTTCAAAGATCAATGAACTCTTTGGCCAAGGTGCAGTTATAAGAGAATTTTCTAGGATATGGGGCATTCTTAGTTTTCTAAGCCCAATTATAAGTTGTTCTCTGGATAACGATACCATGGTTTCATCACTTAAATTTCAAATTGGCATCTCATTATTGTAGCTTTTTATTCCTTTTCTTTTCTCATTTGTATTATTGATTGTCCAGTTCTTTAATCTCTTTTGTGAGAATTAGCTTCTGTAAGGCTATAACTAATATTTCTTTGTTTTTTAGTTAATTAAGTGTAAGGCCCAACTTTGAATTTTATTATAATATTGATT